>CAUYLG010000689.1:0-11778 GCA_963573385.1 Cacajao melanocephalus
GGGAGTGATGGTGTTGGTGGTGATGGTGGTGGTCATGGTAGTGGTGGTAGTTATGGTGGTGATGGTGGTAAGGTGATGATGATGGTAGTGATGGTGATAGTGGTGACAATGGTGATGACAATGATGATGGTGGTGGTGATGGTAATAAACAGTTTAATAACATTATTTCAGGTGTACTATATGCCAGTCACTTAACCATTTCCCATGGCTTTCTCATTGAATCTATGCAATAATGAGATATGTATTATTATTACTTCATCTTCCAGATGAAAAATAAAATTCAGAGAGGTTAGGTTCCATAAGGATCATGAGATAAAATCCTACTGAGAGCAGGATTCCAAGTATGTTCAACTCAAGAAATTTAAAATTACTATTTTAAACAAGCTTTTTTATCACTAGCTGTTATCATATCTTGTGAAAGAGAAAATGATCGTTATCAGAGAAATTTTTTATGACAAAATTTTTTTGGGGATGGAAATAACCACAACCTAATTGCATGTGTGCAGGTTGGAGCTTATATGTGAGGATAATATTTTTCAGTTTAATGTCATAAAGTAAAAGTATTATGTTGTTTTTAAGAATATATACATAGCTGGGTTCATCTTACTTTTACTACTTTTTGTGTCATTGTGCATCAGTTGGCTATTCTGATTCTCAATAATCTGAAAATTACAGATATTCACAAAACCTATTTATAGGATGTCTTAATTATTAAGTAGAAAGTGCGTAGCATAGTACTGGGCAAAGTTTAAGTGTTCAAATATGAGCAATTTTTTGTATTTGTTTTTTGTATTTTTCCAGTCCATAGACCATTGATGGACATTTATTTGTAGTCAGCTAGCTGATTTTTTTTTCTTTCTACATCTCAAGACTTTGCTGACAACAATCAATAGCCAGAGGCTAGCATTAGAATAATAAAATAAAGAAACAATCAATATTACTTTACATCAAACAGAAAAAAGACTCAATTGTCTGCTGTCATGTCATATGCAAGAAGAGAATGATAAAAGAGAAACACTGATACCTGGATCAGTTGGGTTTTCTACTCCATAAATTCTTAATTGTAACATTCAATGACTTGAAAAAATGATTGAGAATAGTTATTAGCTATTCCTATTATTTAGTAAATGCAGGTAACCAGCCATCCATATTTAAAAATTAAAAAAAATGTAAAACAGAAAAAAAATGAATCAAAGACTAATTGTATGAAATATTCTTAATTAAAACTGATTATACTCATTATACTTCCCAAGTCATCTATTTGTTTATCAACTAAGCTGCAGTTTTCAATTAAAATGGGGGACTTGATTTATTTTAATAAACAATATGGCAAACCTCTCACCCCTGAAATTTAAGTGAATTACTTGTATCTCAGATTGGCAAAAATAATTCTATTTCCCCATGACAGTAATGAGCCACGTTCAAATACAACCACCTTACATTTCTCTACAGTGTGAATTTTTTCTAAAATTCTATATTTTTTCAATCCTGATGTCACCCAGGTTACTATCCAAATTTAGTCAAGGAATATGAACCAAGGAGCCAGAAAAAACTCTTTATGCGTTAACTTTACGAATAATTTTATTCTTGTATACTTTCTAATTGGCAAATGGAATGCTTCACAATAGTTCAAGAGAAATGATGGGAAATATTTTTAGTTACTTTAGAATTATAATAAGATGGGCAAGGCCCTGAGACATTCATAATTTTTTGATTAAATGACTTGAATGTCTATTGTACAACTATGTACTATTTGTTATATTTATTACACTATATTTATTATACTATAACTTCCTTCTTGCTTTTTGTCTTGCTTTCTAAAATTACACTGAGTAAATTTAGAGTATCAGGTGTGAATTTCCTGAATTTACCATCTCTAAGTCTAAAAATTATCTGTGTGTACACATAACTTCCTGGATTCTCAGAGAAATGTTGTTTTTCTTTTTTGTCATCCTTTCATATGTACCCTCAACTTTGTTTAATCTCCTGAGAGTATGCTGCATGTTTTATCTTTGGACTTGGTCTAACTTTAATCTGTCCATCCTTTTTGCCTCTTTAAGAATCTCATATCTTCCTGACTAATCCTCTTTTTAAATCTTTCCTTCCATAGGAATTTATCCAGAGGTCCATCCTTCCTCTAATTCATGTTGAATCCCATAACTCTCATAGAGACTGGCTTCATCAATACTATGCTGTTCTCCGCTGGCTACTGCATTGGCCTACAAATACATTTTATACTACAACATTCTTCTGTATTATAAATATACTGTGAAACTTCCTACAAGTCATCTCTTTCTGCATGTTCTGTATAACCTCTAGCTCTAGCTAAGTATATTTAATAAACTCTCTTTCCTCTCTAAACTGTGCTTCCCCATTTTTTCCTATACATCATTTACACAACTGCAAGAGAATCTTATAAATAAAACCAAATCTTCTCCTTGATATTAGCTTCTCTTCTGGTGTATATACTTCTTTGGTATTTTAAACTTTAATTATAGTTGATATACACTAAATATTACTTCTTTATTGAATATCATTTGAAAAATTTGATATGTATACACTTCTGAAATCATTACCACCTTCAAGATAATCACTGAAAAGTTTTCTCATGGACCTTTATAAACTCCCTCCTGCTGTTCCTCACAACTCTAATGCTGTGTTCCTGTGACCAAATGCCACTGGTCTTTTCTCTCTCTCCCACTCTCTCTCTCTCTCTCTCTCTCTCTCTATATATATATATATATATGTATATATATATATATATAATATATAGATCAGTGGTATTTGGTGTCAGGTGCAAAACATTTGAAATATATATGTATTTTATATCTCTGCTTAACATATTCAAACTTTTTTCCAGCTTCTTAAAGATATGGAATGTAGTTACAGTGGGTGTTTAAATGTCCTTGTCTACTAATTCTATCATCTGTGTCAAATTTGGATCCGTTTCAATCTACTGATTACATGCCTCATTTTGAGTTATTTTCCTAATTTTTGTATGCTGGTCATTTTTCACTAGATGCTAGACATTGCGTGTTTAACATGCCAGGGGCTGAATATTTTGTATTTCTATAAATACACCTGAGGTTTTCTCTAGAAATAATTATGTTACTTAAAGTTTTATGACTGTATGCATTGTTTTTAAACTTTGCTGGGAGGTACCAAAGCAGGGTTTAATTTATGAATCATTTTTTTTCATTCTGAGAGGCAAAATGTATATTATAACCAATGTCCTATGAATTATAAGATTTTTCACCCTAACCAGTGAATTTATTAGTTATTCTTCATTCTCTAATTCTTTCAAATGGTTCTCTCCTCAGACTTGAGTAATTTCTCATTATATAACACATATATAATAATCAGATGAAGAATCTGAAGATCTCCAAAAATTAACTCACTCACTCTCTCTCTTTCTCTCTCTCTCTTTCTCTGTCTCTTGCTCTCTCTTTGTCCTCACACCCCCAAACTCCTGCCATTCATATTTTAGCTGTTTTGCTCTTCTGACATTCCTAGGTCCAGTTCTGCCACACAAGAAGATCATTGGTCTTCCTCTGGGTCCTCTATATTCCTGTGTCACACATGGAAACTCATTTGAAACATTAAGCTAGGCAATTATAGGACTTACTTTCTTTCTCTCTTACTTCTTAGTGATTTCTTGTTAAAAAAAAAATTGATTGTGTTCCTCTTCCTTTCAGAAACATTTCAGTACTTTATAATAACACCTTATAACTTTAAAAAAATATAATATGTTTTTGGCATGCAAGGACCTCTACAATCAAATTGTTTTCTTTTTTTAAATTTTAATTTTATTTTACTTTAGGTGCATACTATATCTGGCATTTCTCCCCATGTTTTTCCCTCCCCATCCCCTGTTGTCTCTCCCCTACCCCCACCAACTTTCCCCTGTGTGTGATGCTCATCTCCCTGAGTCCACGTGTTCTCGTTGTTCAACACCCACCTATGAGTGAAAACATACGGTACTTGGCTTTTTGTTCTTGGGTCAGTTTGCTGAGAATTATGGTTTCCAGAATCATCCAAGTCCCTACAAAGTACACAAACTCATCGTTTTTTATGGCTGCGTAGTATTCCATGGTGTATATGTACCACATTTTCTTTGTCCAGGCTATCATTGATGGGCATTTGGGTTGGTTCCAGGTCTTTGCTATTGTACACAGGGCTGCAATGAACATACGTGTGCATGTATCTTTATAGTGGAATGATTTATAGTTCTTTGGGTATATACCCAATAGTGGGATTGCTGGGTCAAATGGAATTTCTATTTCTAGATCCTTGAGAAATCGCCACACTGTCTTCCACAATGGTTGAACTAATTTACACTCCTACCAACTGTGTAAGAGTGTTCCTATTTCTCCACATCCTCTCCAGCATCTGTTGTCTCCAGATTTTTTAATGATTGCCATTCTAACTGGCATGAGATGATATCTTAGTATGGTTTTGATTTGCATTTCTCTAATGACCAGTAATGATAAGCATTTTTTCACGTTTGTTGACCTCATATATGTCCTCTTTTGAAAAGTGTCTGTTCATACCCTTTGCCCACTTATGAATGGGGTTGTTTGTTTTTTTTCTTGTATATCTGTTTTAGTTCTTTGTAGATTCTGGATATTAGCCCTTGGTCAGATGGGTAGATTACAAAAATTTTTTCCCATTCTGTTGGTTGCCGATTCACTCTAATGATTGTTTCTTTTGCTGTACAGAAGCTCTGGAGTTTAATTAGATCCCATTTGTCTATCCTGTCTTTTATTGCCATTGCTTTTGGTGTTTTAGTCATGAAGGCCTTGCCTATGCCTATGTCCTGGATGGTTTTGCCTATGTTTTCTTCTAGTGTTTTTATGGTGTTAGGTTTTATGATTAAATATTTGATCCATCTGGAGTTAATTTTAGTGTAAGGTGACAGGTAGGGGTCCAGTGTCTGCTTTCTGCACATTGCTAGCCAGTTTTCCCAACACCATTTATTAAAGATGGAATCCTTTCCCCATTGCTTGTTTTTGCTGTGTTTGTCAAAGATTAGATGGTTGTAGATGTGTGGTGTTTCTTCTGGGGTCTCTGTTCTGTTCCATTGGTCTATGTCTCTGTTTTGGTATCAGTACCATGTTGTTTTGATTACTGTAGCCTTATAGTATAGTTTGAAGTCTGGCAGTTTTTCTAACAGCTTCCTTTGTTATGATTTTTCACAATGTATGCTATGCTCCAGCTGTACTAAATAATAGCATTCCTTGTTGAAGATAACTATTTCTGAAGATCCAATGATGTTGTTCCTTTTTTAAAAAAATAATATATCAGGTTCAATCTTTTTATTGATCTGTTCAGATTTTGTATTTCTTCATGATTCAGTCTTGGTGGTTGTATGTGTCTAGAAAGTTATCTATTTCTTCTAGATTTTCTAATTTGTGGGCATATAATTGTTGTGCTTAGCAGTCTCCTCTGTTCCTTTCTATTTTTGTGGCACAGTTTTAATGCCTCTTGTTTCATTTCTGCTTTTAAGTCCTTTCTCCTTTTTCTTAATCTAGCTAATGATTTTTGAATTTTGTGTATTCTTTGTTTTTTAAAAGTACAACTTTCAGTTTTATTTATCAAAAATAACTTAGATATTTCATTCTACAAAAAAGCTAGAGTTACTTTTTATGAAGGATATTCAAGTTTATCCTGACTAATAACAACTTAGGGTTTCAATAAATATTAATCTTATGCACAGATAAACAGGCAAATCTTATTGATTTATTGATATTATATTAAAATATTTGAAAAATAATTTCTTCCTTTTCCTTTTTTTAATTGTACTTTAAGTTCTGGCGTACATGTATAGATCTTGCAGGATTGTTGCATAGATACACACATGCCATAGTGGTTTGCTGTCTCCATCCCCCCGCCACCTACATCAGGCATTTCTCCCAGTGTTATTCCTCCCCAATCTCCCTGCCCCCCACTGTCCCTCACCTAGCACCCCACCCCGCAACCTACCCCAGTGTCCCAGTGTGTGATGTTCCCCTCCCTGTGCCCATGTATTCTCATTGTTCAACACCTGCCTATGAGTGAGAACATGTGGTGTTTGGTTTTCTGTTCTTGTGTCAGTTTGCTGAGAATTATGGTTTCCAGATGCATCCATGTCCCTATGAAGGATATGAACTCATCATTTTTTATGGCTGCATAGTATTCCATGGTGTATGTGTGCTACATTTTCTTTATCCAGTCTAACATTGATGGGAATTTGGGTTGGTTCCAAGTTTTTGCTATTGCAAACAATGAACATACATGTGCATGTGTCTTTGTAATAGAATATTTTATAATCTTTTGGGTACATACTCAGTCATGGGATTGCTGGGTCAAATGGTATTTCTAGTTCTAGATCTTTGAGGAATTGCCACACTGTCTTCGACAATAGTTGAACTAATTTATACTCCCACCAACAGTATAAAAGCATTCCTATTTCTCCACATCCTCTCCAGCATCTGTTGTCTCCTGATTTTTTAATGATGACTATTCTAACTGGCATGCCATAGTATATAATTGTGGTTTTGATTTGCATTCTCTAATGACCAGTCATGATGAGCTTTTTTTTCATATGTTTGTTGATTGCATAAATGTCTTCTTTTGAAAAGTGTCTGTTCATATATTTTGCCTACTTTTTGATGGCATTCTTTGTTTTTTTTCTTGTAAATTTGTTTAAGTTCTTTGTAGACTCTGGATATTAGCCCTTTGTCAGATGGATAGATTGCAAAATTTTTTTCCCATTCTGTAGGTTGCCAATTCACTCTAATGATAGTTTCTTTTGCTGTGCAGAAGCTCTTAAGTTTAATTAGATGCCGTTTGTCTATTTTGGGTTTTATTGCCATTGTTTTTGGTGTTTTAGTCATGAACGCTTTGCCTAGGTCTGTGTCCTGAATGGTATTGCCTAGGTTTTCTTTTAGGGTTTTTATGGTATTAGGTCTTAGGTTTAAATCTTTAATCCACCTGGAGTTAATTTTTGTGTAAGGTGGAAGAAAGGGATCCAGTTTTAGCTTTCTGCACATGGCTAGCCAGTTTTCCCAACACCACTTATAAATAGGGTATCCTTTACCCATTGCTTGGTTCTATTAGGTTTGTCAAAGATCAGATGATTGTACATGTGTGGCATCACTTCTGCGACTCTGTTTTGGTCCACTGGATTATATCTATATCTCTATTCTATATCGTGATCTTTATGCCTTTTGCACAGTTATATAGAAATCTGTGAAAACTGATTGTTAATGTTAATAAAACTCATATGTGAATGTAGATATATATCATACTTCAATGAAAGCTTAAAAACTTAAAATCAATGATCAAAATATGTATTATTTTCCAGAATTCTGTATTGACTTTATATTTCCATTTTTAAGAAAATTGGTAAAGGTAGTGATCAGTGATTATCTTCACTCTACTTTGTGACTATTTTCCCGTATATGATGAAAAGGAAAACAAATAACATCTGACATTTCAAGCAGCCGCATTCAAAAATAATATCCAACATACTGCTACATGACATCAAAATATGACAAAACATATATTTGGCATGTGAAAATGCAGAGGTTATTCTCACAGTTCTAAAAAGCAAAGGGGGAATATTGTTCATTTAGTAGTTTATTGATACCATAATTTTTACCAGGCAAAAGTGTGACACCAATTATAATAAATACATTATAATTATTATAGTTCATTTGTTCTCTCAGCAAATTATAAGAGATCTCAGAGTAAAAGAAACCCATAACTGACAAGTACAACTTTACTGGAAAACAAAACAAAATAAAACCTGTATTCCTCAAAATTACTTGAGAATATATTCGTGTTTAAATAATTATTTTTGATGATGCTTTTGCTCCTAATAATAAATTAATGGGGAAAGATATCTTTTCATTACCCATTTGAAAGCAATTGTTATTTAGGGCCTACTATGTGCCAGCACAAAATATATATTTATCTAGCACTTAATAGTAAGCCCAGTGGTTTAATATTTGGAGACATGTCAAGAGAATATAAGATAATCACATTCTCAACCAATCACATGGTAGCAAGAAAGAGATAGATGCATTTTGCTTAACATTCAGCATATCTGCTATTGCATAGATGGCAAAATATGTAACAAAATATTCTTAGTATTGCTTTAGATTATATTTTTCAGAAAAGGGCTGGGGTAGGGGAGTAAATTATTTCACCTTATAGGAAGCTATTGAAGTTAACTGGGATTTGAATGTTTGAAATGAAGACGATTTAATGTAATGAGATTTTGGATATAAATTAAAAGTCAACCAACAAGTTGTGCCAATGGACTTGGTGTGGAAAATCAGGGATGACACCCAGGTTTTAGATGGAAAACTTGGCAGAAATGTTGATATCAGCTAAAATGGGAAGGAGTCTTAGTGGTTATGGTATGAACATTCTCAGCTTGTGATCCTTAGGAAACGTGTACTGGAAGCTCTATATGAGAATCCAAAGTTCAAGAAATATGATAGCACTAGAGAGGGACTGTACCTAAAGAGAAATTATTGAATTTTTAACAAAAAAGGCTGAAAATTGAACCTTTCTATCTTCCAATATTTGGAGGTCAATCAGAGGGAGAGGGACAGCAAAGAATCTAGAATGAACAGCCAGGGGGGAAAGATGAAAATCAGGAAAAGGCAGTTCTTTAAGAAAAAAGATATTGACAAATATGACAGTTGATCCTGAAAAAGATTCAGTATGATGAGAACCGATAACCTGTGAGAGTCAGGCAAGATATCCCTACAGTACGTGAAGGCTTGTATCTATTTAAAAATATTTCAACAGGATTTAGTGTGACTTTAATTCCTGGAGATAATAATTGGGAAGTTTGCCTAGAACAACCTAGTTGGAAAGTTGCTTAGAAATTTTGCGAAGAGGGCCAGGCAAGGTGGCTCCTGCCTATAATCCCAGCATTTAAGGAGGCCGAGGCAGGCGGATCACTTGAGCACGGAGTTCAAAACCAGCCTGGGCAAAGTGGCAAAACCTCATCTCTGCAAAAAGAACAAACATTAGTGGGGCGTGGTGGCACCTGCCTGTAGTCTTAGCTACTCTGGAGGCAAAGGTGGGAGGATCACTTGAGCCTGGGAAGAGAAGGCTGCAGTGAGCCAAGATCATGCCACTGCACTCCAGCCTGGAGCCTGAGCAGCAATAGAGGGAAACCCTGTCTCAAAAAGTAAAACAAAGTAAACAAACAAGAATGTATAAACAAAATAGCATACTCAAGAGAATATTAAACATGTTATTGAATAATTTATGATAACATGTAAAATGTAAATGTTTATAGTTAAATAAACTACACAATTATGTAAATAATGCATAGAATTGATAAATAGCTATATCTATATGTACACATATGCAGATATAGTTTTTTTCAAAGAGAAAATATATAAAAATGTGAGTGGATTCTCTAGGTAATAAAATTGTGGCTGAATTTATTTCTTTACATTTTCTTTTCTGTATTTAAACCAAATTGTTTGCCATTACTTTAAAACCGAAAAGAAAATCTGGTCTCAAAAAAGCTCTTAATATATTTAAATGTATTACATGATGTTTAGATTTTATAAAATAAATTGTATAATATTATCTATCACAATTTTATTGAAAAATCCATTGTTTCCTACCTCATATGTAAAATAAATTTTTTAGATTATGATAAAATTAAAATAACTGATTTCTAAGTAAAAATGAATCTTGAATATCTGAATTACAACTCAACTTACAAAATTAAAATGTACCTCTTTTTTTTTTTTTACCAACACTTCCACTTCAAGAATTATATTTAAAAGAAATAATTATATAAGTTTGTAAAGCCATTTACACAGGGATGATTGTATAAGCAATATTATTGTAGGCCATTTGGAAACAGACTGAATACCCATCAAAACAGGAGTAGCTGGATAAAATGAAATGTGACTCACCCATTAAATTAAAACAATCTACATATACAATCTCTATATAAACACACAATAGTGGTCCATACTACATTGTTGACATGAATAATGGCAAATCACATATTCTTTATTTTCTCCGTAAATATTACATGGTAAGAATTTCCTAGGTAATTAATAGCCATAAAAAATATTTTTATGCCATGTAATAAAATATTTTTAGTGTATCAATGAACTGTAATTTATTTAACCATTTTCCAGCTGTTACACATTTAGAAGAAAATACTTACACTAGATTTCTATGTATTCAGTCTTACAGAGTTTCATATATAAAAACATGCATTATATTTTTCCATCACAAAAAAACTCACATCATTCACAGGAAAAATAAAATTTTATCACTGAGAATATAAAAGTTTTGCAACATGATTCTTTAACATAAGAAGGCTTCTTAATTATGAAAAAGTCTTTCAGTCTGCCATTGCAAAATACCATAGATGTGGCTTATGCAAGGGAAATTTATTTTCTAAGAGTTTCAGAGTCTGGAAGTCTGAGATTATTGTCCCATTATGGTTGTCTTCTGGTAAAGACTCTTTTCCTGGTAAGCAGATGACCACCCATTTTGCTATGTTCACATAACTTCTTCATTTTAAGGGTGCTAAGGGGGAACTAGAGAAAGCAAGCTCTCTAATCTCTTCTTACAGGATGTCAATCTCACCATTAATTCTGCACCCTCATGACTTTAGCTAAACCTAATTACCTCCAAAAGACCTCATCACCAAATACCATCATAATGGGGTTTAGGACTTCAACATATGATTTGGAGAAATATAATTCAGTCTATAGCTGTCCTAACAATTAAAACTGTTTCTTAATGCAATTTATTGTCTTGGATACCAACTCTTTATCATATACTTGAAGAATGTTTTGATATTGAGCAAATATAGGAAAGTAGAATTAATGTTTCTACAAAGCTATATAAAATATTGTTTATTCATTCTTATGAATGCAGCATTTAAAAAGAGATATTTGAAGTGTATAAGTTTAAGGTAAATAAATGACCATATACCAGGTATGGGATAATTATATAACAACTGTAATTATTATTAATTATGTAATTTTGACATTAAGCAAATACCTGTTTTCAGTTCATGATTGTGTAGTATCAGCAATTACAGAGTTTTAATTTATCAGCATAAAGTTTAATTTAAATGTATATTTTATTACCACAAAGGTAGAAGCCAAAATCTGAATACTGATATTTTTCTTAATCTGAGATTACTATAAACACATTTTTCCTAACTGAATTATAAATGATAAAATATTTATTTCTTAAATTGTTAATAATTCTGTTATATCTAAAGTAGTGTTTATGTTAATTATAGATATTATGTGGAAATAAGACCTTAAAATGCAGTAAAGTTACAATGTGATTAACATTTCAGGAATTCAGGTTATATTTTCTTATCTTTTCTTGTCAATTTCTTAATCCTATATAGGCTTTAAGTCTTAGGATAATTCAAGATGTAAATGAACAAATTTGAATGCTGAAGATACATCTAACAGTCTCAAATGCATGAAAAAAATTTATAAACATGAGCTTAAAATTACTAATGGAAAAAATTCTAAACCCTCTTGGTTTTATAGATGCATCTGAAAATTTTTTTTAAATTATTTTTTTTTTTAATTTTTGAAAGAAAGAAAAAGGAAAGAAAGTGAGAGTGAAAGAAAGAAAAAAAGAATGTACAAGAGAAAGAAAGAGGAAGAGAAAGAGGGAGAGAGAACGGGATTCTTGTTCTATTGCCCAGGCTAGAATGCAGTCTAAAAATGGGTATTAAAAACCTCTTTTATGCAAAGAATTGTGCTTAACAAT
>CAUYLG010000692.1:0-31470 GCA_963573385.1 Cacajao melanocephalus
AACAAACTTTTATTGAGTGTCAGCTGTGTGCCAGTATTGAGGGGATGGAGTAAGAGGGAGAATTCAGGGCACCACAGCTCCCAGCCAGGGTGTTTAAATACAATCTGTATTCCAACTCTTCACTTTATACCAAGTACCAGCTCGGCCATAGAGACCCCCACCCAGGCAGCGCTGAAGGAACTGAGAGGCAGACACCCAGATAGAAGAGCAAAGTGGGCCTATGGAGGGCGCGGGGGGAAGGGCGGTGACCAACAGCCTTCCGAGCTGAGAGACTCAGGAGCCGACAGCATCCCGGACTGAAGGCCCGGAGTACACGCTGACCCACGCATTTATTCTCCCTGAACAGGTGATCACCATTAACAAACAGGTGTTGTGTTTTCTCATAACACAAAACACGCCAAGTAGGCAGCTGGTGCCCGCTTGCAACTGATCACAAACAACCTAAAAAGTATTCTCCACGAGGGAGCCACGGGGGCAGGGTCAGCTATCTTAAAGAATTGCTTTAACCGGTGTGTGATATTTATACATTGTCCTGCCAATTTGGAATGCCCCAAGTAGTTTTGTACTTGGGTGGGTGGGCCACCTAGATTTTCCTTGTCATCGTTCTTCCTAGCAAACAATATATTCTGTCATACAGTCAGCATTCATCAGTATTCATAAACTTAGCATTTCTCAACATCAATATTAATAAACTTAACATTTCTCAACAACTTTAGAGTTAAGGAAACAGAGGCCCAGACAGATATACCAACACTCAGGCTCAACATGACCACCTGGCTACTGAAGGCCTGTTTAAGGAGATACCAGGAAATCCAGTTTCCATGTCAGGGTAGAGCTGGATCTGTTCATGCAATAAGGACCAAGACGGCCCTCATCTCTGCCTGGGAAATTTACAGTGTCAACTGAGAAATATAGTCCAGATTTTGGAATCAGATTTTGTACTTGCTGTTATCCACAAGGGTAAACAACAAGCAGGAGAATCGCTGGAGCCCAGGAGGCAGAGTCTGCAGTGAGCTATGCCACTGCACCGTAGCCTGGGCAACAGAGGAAGACTCTGTCTCAAACAAACAAACACAAAGTCTGTTTTAAATATCTTTCTTGTATATTCCTTACATTATATCATTTTACTATCTGTTTTATACTTTGTTACCACTTCTACTAGTTTTCTAATCTATTTGTTTTTTCAGGAGGAAACTGTCAATCTTTCTAATTATGAAAATGTAGTCAGTGGCCCGGTGCAGTGGCTCACACCTGTAATCCCAGCACTGTTGGAAGCCAAGGTGGGCAGATCACTTGAGGTCAGGAGTTCGAGACCAGCCTGGCCAACATACCCAAACCCTGTCTCTACTAAAAATACACACACAAAAAAAAGTTATCCTGGCATACTGCATGCCCTATACTTCCAACTACTCAGGAGGCTGAGGCACAAGAATTACTTAAACCCAGGAGGCAGAGGTTACAGTGAGCTGAGATTGTGCCATAGTACTCCAGCCTGAGTGAAACAGTGAGACTCTGTCTCAAAAAAAAAAAAAAAAAGAAAAAAGTCTTCTCTCTCTATATATTAATGTATGTCTTAGTCCATTCAGGCTCCTAGAACAGAATGCCATAGACTGGGTGGCTTATGAACAACAAACATTTATTTCTCATAGTTCTGGAGGCTGGAAAATCCAAGATTAAAGCACCAGCAGATTCGGTGTTTGGAAACGAAGGGCCTGCTTCTTAGTTCATAGACACCTGTATTCTCTTTTTTTTTTTTTTGAGTTGGAGTTTCATTCTTGTTGCCCAGGCTGGAGTACAATGGGGTGATCTCAGCTAACCTCTGCCTCCTGGGTTCAAGCAATTCTCCTGCCTCAGCCTTCCGAGTAGCTCGATGACAGGCGTGCGCCACCATGCCCAGCTAATTTTGTATTTTTAGTAAAAATGAGGTTTCTCTATGTTGGTCAGCCTGGTCTCGAACTCCCGACCTCAGGTGATCCACCCACCTTGGCCTCCCAAAGTGCTGGGATTACAGGCATGAGCCACCGAGCCCAGCCGATACCTGTATTCTTACTGCATCATCACATGGGCACAGCTCTCAGGGACCCTCAGTGTAATGGCACTAATTTTATTCATGAGGGTTTGCCTTCATGACCAAATCACCTCCCAAAGACGTTTCCAAATACCATCATGGTGGGGATTTGGTTTCAACATGGGAATTTTTGGGGCATATAAACTGTCTATAGTATATGAATGTATATGTATGATGGTTAATTTTATGTGTCAACTTGATTGGGCCACCAGGATGCCCAGGTATCTGGTCAAACATTATTGTGTGTGTGTGTGTGTGTGTGTGTGTGTGTTGGTGTTTCTGGATGAGGTTAACCTTTGAGTCAGTAGACTGAGTAAAGCTGGTTGCCCTCCCTAATGTGAGTGGGCCTCATCCAATCAATTGAAGGTCTGAATAGAACAAAAAGCTTGAATAACAGGGAATTCTTCCTGCCTAACTGCCTTCAAGTGGGGATTTGGGTTTTTCCCTGCCTTCCAACTCAGACGGAGACATTAGCTCTCCAGGGTCTTGAGCCTGCTGGCCTTTGGACTAGAACCACACCAGTGGCTCTCTTGGATCTTCCGCTTGCTAACTGCAGATCTTGGGACTTTTTGGTCTTCATAATTACATGAGTCAATTCCTTATGATAAATCTGCTTCCATATATGTATACATTCTATTTGTTCTGTTTCTCTGAACTCTATTACTCTGTGTGTGTGTGTGTGTGTGTGTGTGTATGTGTGTGTATCTGTGATAGAGAGACAGAGAGAGACACAGACAGAGAGAGAGAGAGAGAGAGAGAGAGAGAGATTATACCGTTAATATGTTAATATACTGGTCTGTGGGCTCAGCATCAAAGTAGGAATTTGCAACACACTCCACAGTTAACACTCACTTTTTTCCTCAACACCTAGACGCTTTCCATTTCTTAACAGAATCAGAATTTGGGGAGAAAGGAACAATGATAATAAATTGTCATTTTACAAATGACGAAACTAAAGCTTAGAGGAATAATCAATCACAGTCCACGATGAATGTATTGGCTGGATAGTCCCATCTCTATGTCATACTGTGGCAATGTTTTTAAAAAAATGTTTGCTTAAGGCTTATATGGAAAGTATGTCCTGTGCTTTAATTGGAAAAGTCTCCCCGATATGTTTTTCAGCCTTTTATGGTTCATGAGCACCTCTGAGAATCTATTGAAACCTGTGAGTTCTCTTCCCAGAAGTGATTCCATAAAAGCACAAACATAGTTTTGCATATAATTTTAGAAACTCATTCATGTAGCCCTGGCAATTCCTGAGCCATAGCTAAAGAAAATTTGCTTTAAAGTGTTAGCTATACAGTGATACGAAGGAGTTCAAATCAGCTTTACAGGCACAGCCCACTTAAAAATATCTTATGGCATTTTCTACACTTACAAAACAGGCATCCATATTATCATTAGTATTATTATGTTTTTTAAGAGGCAGGGTCTCTGTCACCAGACTGGAGTGACAGTGACACAATCACAGCTCACTGCAGCCTCAAACTACTAGGCTCAAGTGATCCTCCTGCCTTAGCCTCTCAAGCAGCTGGGACGATAGTCATGAACTGCCTTAGCTAGCTCCACATGATTATTTTTAATTTTTGAGACAGGGTCTTGTTCTGTCACCAGGCTGAATTGCAGTGGTGTCATCAGGGCTCACTGCAGCCTCGACCTTTCAGGCTCAAGCAATCCTCCCTCCTCAGCCTCCCAAGCAGCAGGGACCACAGTCACGCACCAATGCGACTGGCTAATTTTTTATTTGTAGCTCTGGAGGTCTCACCATGTTGCCAAGGCTGGTCTCAAACTCCCACGCTCCAGTGATGGGAATAGCTTCAATCAAGCAGGGAGAATCAAACGATGGGAATCCTGACCCCCTAATGGGAATCTCCAGAGCTTCCCCATGAAAGAGAGTCAGAGCTAAGCATACTCCACGCCCAGAGAGCCTGAGGTCAGTACCCACTGGATGTCTACTCAAATAGGAGCCATCTTATGGCTTCAGCCCTCCCGCCCTGGCTTCTAAACCAGCAGCCCCAGGAGGACAGTGGGGAGGAGAGGCCAACCCCATGCTTCTTTTCCCAGGGCAGGCTTCCTGCTAAAGAGGCCCACTCTGGGAAGGGAGAAGATTTGACTCTGGCTAAACCACGTTTGGCTTATTGATTAATGTGCTGAACAGGACATTCAATTCCTGAATTTGAGATGCTGACTTCAAGTGGTTTTAAAACTGTGTGTCACCTAAGAGGAAGAAGAAAGTCATTGGGTCTGCTGGATTTTCATCCAAAGAGGGAAATAATTCCCACCTGGAGTACACTAAAGGAAAGTTGGGAGGGAAAGATAAAGTTGCATTCGATTGCCTTCAGAGCGGGGCTTACCCAGAACACTTTGGAAGAAGACCCCGGGAAAGCCCTGGTGGAAGGTACACAGCCCAAGGGCTCTCAAGAGTCTCCTTCCTGGCCTTGCTGTGACAGTCGCCACCCGTCTCCACATGACCAGCCATCTGAGACCCATAGTAGAGCCACAAGTCTCAAACCCCCCACAGCTAAGGAAGTAACTCAGAGCACAGCATGTGACCTCTCCTGGTGACACTTGAGTAGTAAGAAGTGGCAGCTCAGCCACAGCAGGTCTATATTTGGACCTTCACTCATGGCAGGCCTGTTGCTATTTGCGGCTGAAGACAGCTCATATTACCATCCAGCCTCGGTGCCCCACTTGCGGAACTCTAGTGTATAATAGGCAGGGATAGCCTGTGGGGCACGCAGAGGTCACCAGGAAGGAAAGCCTGCTGAACACAGATTCAGTTTTCTAGCAGAACTCCAGGTCCTCTGAGTTAAAGGAAGCATTTATGGATGCTTAGCAGGCAAGTTTGGGGGTAGTCATATTCTTCTAATGCAAATTATATTATTAGAAACTCCAATGCAAATTATATTACTAGAAACGCAAGCTTAATACCGCAATATTAATGTAATATCATTCGTTTAGGTGGGAAAAGATATCATGGTAAATTGCAGATGTTTAAATTACAATAAACAGTGCAAATGTTTTCTGTGCCTTCTTCAAGTAAGATTTCGCATTAACTGAACATGATGTTGGGACAGGATGAGAGTGGCTCTGATGAAGGTAGAGGGAGGCTGGTGATTCTTGTAATGTGTCTTCAGGATATCTGTAATGCAGGGGCCCATTTGTTAGACCCATTTGCTCGAACAGTTTGGAAATCTAGGTGTTGCATATCATCTGGCTATAGTATTAAGTTGTAAATACATTTTATTTAATCTGCGTGTACATGCTGACAAATAATTACTTCATGCTTTGCTTCAAATACTGAAAAACAGCATTGTAATTGTTTTTCACTTGCTATGCATACAGCCTCCCCCTGTAGAAAGTTTTCAGGTTTGGGCAGTGTCTATAAAGCTGATTTGAATCATTTCGTATCACTGTAACACTTTAAGGCAAGTTTTCTTTTGCTGTAGCTCAGGAATTGCCAAGGGCTGCATGGATGAGCTAAAATTATATGCAAAATTATGTTCCTGCCCTTATGGGATCACTTCTAGGAAGAGAATTCACAGGATTCAGTAGATTCAGTAGATGTGCCCATGACCAATAAAAGGTTAATAAACAAACCAAGTGAGGTGGCAGATTGCTTGAGCCCAGGAGTTCAAGATTAGTCTGGGCAACATAGCAAGACCCTGTCTCTAAAAAAGAAAGAACAAAAAAAAACATTCTGGGGAGACTTTTCTAAGTAACGCGCAGGGACACACCTCCCATATAAGCCTTAGGCAAACATCTTTTTAATTTTTTTAAATGCTGCCCTATGGCACAGAGGCAAGGCTATCCAGCCAAAACATTCATAACGGACTGTGACTTATCACTTTACTTCTCTAAGCTTCAGTTTAACCATTTATAAAATGATAATTTGTTGTCAATGTTCCTTTCTCCCCAAATTCTGATTCTGCTAAGAAAGAGTCCAGGTGTTGAGGAAAAAAGTGAGTGTTAACTGTACGGTATGTTGCAAAATTCCTACTTTGACACTGAGCCAGTTTGTGTTGAGACCAGTTTGTGTGTATGTTCAAAGGGCAAGTGCCAGCTTGAAAGCATGTGTTCTTATTTGTATTTGCACTGTTTTCCAGTCTTCTTGCTTGTGTTTTTCTGACAGTTCAACTTGTGCTTCACATTCTAGCTTCTAGTTGAAAGAATTTCTCATGATGATTTATTGGTCATACAGAATCCTGGCTATCTCCCTTTGGGTAGCACATGGGAATGTAAGCATTATTTTTAGTGGGCTGCTCCTCCGTCTGTAGATGGTGTGATTTAGTGGAAACCTGGGTTTGAATCCAAGCTCTTCACCTGACTGGTTGTGTGTCAGGTGAAGAGCTTGGATTCAAGCACAGGGCTAAATACAGAGTGGCCCAGATAAATTTTTGTAAAAGAAAATTGGCTATAAGCAAGCCCTTTATCCTCACAGGAACTCAGTTTTGCCATCCTGAAATCAGGAATTTTTTTTTTAAACATCCATGACCTGCTGAATAAAATCAGGAAATTGAATTAGATGCTCTCCAAGGGACCTCCATCACTAGGATGCAACATCTCTGCCTGGGACCCTTGGAAACTCTTGCTACAGGGAGAGGAATGATCTCATAGCTGGTGTCTGTGCCTATTAAGAGGCTGTTCTGCCTTAGTGCCTTCTTTCGTCATCGGCTGTTTTCAAGGGACAAATATTCCCACAGTGGCCACGGATGATTCCACACTGCTGTGGCCACTGTAAGCCTTCTTTTTCCATCCCTTGTCCTCACTCTCCATGAGTGACCAGACAGAAGCCTTCCAGCCCAGGTGGGAGATGCTAAGGTCAAATAATGATAATGATAGTAAGAACAACAACAGTAAGAGCAGCTAACACTTATTGAGGACTGACTTTAAGCCACGTACTATGCACAAAGTACATTATGTTATTTCATCTAAATGCCAACCTTATGAGTAGACACTGTTAATAGAGCTGTTTTATGGTCCATGAAAGTGAGGCCTAGAGAGATGATTTTCCTGAAGCCGTACTTCTAGGATGTGGCAGAAACAGAGTGCAAACACAGGACTATCCGAACCCAGAGGGCAGTGTTCTTGGGGAGGAAGGATGGGGGACAGGAAAAGAGGTATTACCTAGAGATTCAAGAGGTAGAGTCAAAATCAGGATTAACTAGTTAATAATTAGATTGGGGATGTCAAGGATGAGCGTCTGGTCTCTGGTTTGGTGCTGGAGGGGGTGGATGTCATGCTATCATTCATGGATAGTAGCAACGCAGTGGCCTTCACAGAAGGCCATGTTGGATGAGCAGGGGTTTAAGAAGCAGTAGTGAGATGGGGAGGGGCGGGGAGGTCTCAGCAGGCAGGACAGCCTGAGCTAGGGCCTAGGGTGGGTCTCACATGGAAGACCCTGAGGGCGGCCAAAAGGAACGGAGGGTGAGCGCTAGGGAAGGTGGGGCTGCCTGGGGAGTACAGAGCTTTGGCATTGGGTTGGGGGGGTCCCTGGTGCCCAGGGGAATTGGGACTTGCCAGTCATGGAGCCCTCAAAATGCAAGACATGCAGACTTACCACTTCTGCCTGAGCAAAGCAATGTATGCTGTATAAGCTACGCTGCTGTCCTGGGCAAGGACACCCATGAGGAAGAACCATGGCGTGCAGTCAGCAGGCTGTAGAGACAGGAGGATTTCAAGCAAGATTTCGAGCCACAGAGGGAAATAATGGGATACTCTGGGGTCCCAGGAAAGAGGGAAAGTGGCATCTCTGAGAAGTTGTGCATAGGCCCAGATGGGGTAATAATCACTTACGCACTTGTCTGGAGCCTCCTTGAGCCCCAGTGCCTAGCTCAGTCCTGTTCTCTTGAATTCACACCTCACCAGCCCCATGAACAGTCAGAGCTAGGGCAATGAATGATAACCACACCACAGACCATGAATGTGGTAAAGTTAGCCAGGGTCACAGACAGACCTAGAGCTTCCCCAGATGACCTCTGCAAGGGTGCAGACTTTGCAGGTCATTCCATGTTGCCCCATAATACACTGGCTCCAGGACTTCTAACTCTGGCATGACCAGGTAGAATTTATAATGCCCCAGGAGCAGAAGCAGCAACCAGGAGCCCCGGTGGAGTGTAGATGAGGAACTGCTCCTAAGATCAGGAGACCTGCTGCTGCTGTTCCTGGCTAAGAGGCCCCTGGAGAAGAAGCATGACCCTCCCACTCTCTCGGGTTCTATTTCCAGAGATCTTGTATTCAGCTTCATTCTCCTCCTCTTCCTCCCCATGATGCCAAGTAAGAGCTCAACCCAGATGTTAATGGTAAGACATTATTTCTATGCAATGTGGGTAATTCTGATTAGCTGGACAATCAGATATACAGGAGTGTGAAGGCAGAATTCAGAGCCTCTTAGGGCAAAAGGCTCTGATTGCTTTGTTGAGAATCATCGACTATAATAAGTGATTCAGGATGGATCATGATGAGAGAGGAGGCAAAGTGGTGTCTCCATAGCTGGAAGGCAACTTTGACCTTGGGAACCATCAGAGGGAAACATGGGCTAAAGTGCAGGCAATGTGCCTGATACCCAGGAGGAGCTAGCAATCCCTTGGGTCTGTTAGGTATGGAGGGGGAGACTTGCTGGTCCAGCTCAGCACTAGTTTTGCCAGGATGCAGATTCAGTGTGAGAAGAAGTTGTGCCCTAGTTAACTTGAAGCCACACTTCTCTAGTCCTGTGTACAGGCTGCATTAGTGAGGGTCTGATGGTGGACAAGTTTCTTTTTTTTTTTTTTTGAGACAGAGTTTTGCTCTTGTTGCCCAGGCTGGAATGCAGTGTTATGATCTCAGCTCGCCACAACCTCCACCACCCGGGTTCAAGCAATTCTCCTGCCTCAGCCTCCTGAGTAGCTGGGATTACAGGTGCCTGCCACCACATCCAGCTAATGTTGTATTTTTAGTAGACACGGGGTTTCTCTATGTTGAACAGGCTGGTCTTGATCTCCTGACCTCAGGTGATCTGCCTGCCTCGGCCTCCCAAAGTGCTGGGATTATAGGCGTGAGCCACCATGCCCCGCCTGTGAACAGGTTTCTTAGTAGTAACCTTCTCACAAGGAAAATTCTAGAGTCTTCATAAGTCATAGATGCTGTGGAGACAAAACCCTGGTATCTGGAAACCACTGGCTTTGCGATGCTGCCTCTGGAAGCCTGCCTCCACTCATCCTTCTCTCCATCTAGGAGGTGGACCTGATCCTGTCTGTGGCCCCAGGTGGCATGGACCAAGACATGGTGGAGCTGGTGCCATGTGTGCCTTAATCCTGCGTGGTCATGGTATCTCAGCCTTAGCAGGTGTTACTGAAGTGATATTTACCATTATGTTCCATGTGAAGAGTTTTGGAGCATTAAAGAGTTGGAGAACCCCAAGAGTGATGTTCCCAAGTCTTGGAGTCTCAGGAGTAAGGTTTCCTTATGGGGATCCAGATCTCTTGAAACCAGTAACATACATGGCATTGGGTTAGGATAGCAGCATCTTTGTCACTAATGACACTGGAGGTCGACCTCTCTGTGTGGTGCTGATAAGAGTACCTAGAAAACAGCATTCAGAGTGAAGAGGAGAAGAGAGAAGGTCCCCAGGGGCTCACTAGTGCTGAGTCTGTTTGGTCACACTCCCAGCTCTCACCTCTCCAACCCCTCCACCATCAGGGAAGGCTGTTTGATTCTTGTGTTTTGTCTTGCTGTCAGAAAGAGCCAGGGTGAGCCCATGGAGGGAAATGTGAGGGACTTCCAAGGCAAGGTGTGGCCATGATTAATTGGGGGAGTGATATTTGGTACAGAGCCCCAGATGAAGTGGCTAAAGGCCCCTCTGGCTTAATAGCAGGACAGGGTTCCATCAATGGCATCAGAACCTCCTGTTCTTGGATCAAAATGTTACCAGCATCCTGGGTTCTTGTAATCTCCCAGGATAGAAATCAAGAGAGATCACCAGATACAGCAGCAAAGAGAAAGTTTATTTTGGCTTGTGCACAAGGAAACCAGCACTGAAGAAGCAAAGAATGGGCTGCTCCTTGAGGGCAGTAGTGTGTGGGTTAGTTTTATAAAGTCTTTCTATAGGGAAAGTTTACATTAAGGCATGTGTAGGAGGGTTTTTCTAGTGCTTGCACAGTGGCTTAACAAGCTTCTTCAAACATTATATGTAGCATTAGCATTTTTAATCTCCATCCCTGTGTGATTTTTAGCATTAAAATGAAGGAGGGGTAACTCTAGGTTGGAGTTTAAATCTAACTGCACATTTGGAGCTCCAGGGAAGTCCCTAGCCCCCTGGGATAGGAGCTTATGGTTATAGCGGTTACAGCTTCTTGGGTCTTTTGTTACTGATTGGCTGGGAGTTATAGATAAGCAAGAGCTTGACTGAGGAGCTTTTGTTTGTTTGCTTGTTTGTTTAAGACAGAGTCTCGCTCTATCCCCAGACTGGAGTGCAGTGGCATGATCTTGGCTCACTGACCTTCACCTCCCAGGTTCAAGTGATTCTCATGCCTCAGTCTCCCGAGTAGCTAGGATTACAGTCACCTACCACCATGCCTGGTGTGGTGGTGCATGCCTGTGATCTCAGCTACTCAGGGGGCTGAGGTGGAAGGATTGCTTGAGCCCAGGACGTCAAGCCTGCAGTGAACTATCACACCCCTGCACTTCAACGTGGGCAACAGAGCAAGACCCTGTCAAAAAAGAAACAAACAAACAAAAAAACAGTGGAGGTAGTAGAAAGAAAAATTAATGGCTTTTTAAAAAATATAGGTTGAGGGCCAAGCATGATGTGTCATGCATGTAATCCAAGAACTTTGGGAGGCCAATTCAGGTGGATCACCTGAGGTCATGAGTTCAAGACTAGCCCGACCAACATGGAGAAACCCCATCTCTACTAAAAATACAAAATTAGTCAGGCATGGTGGTGCATGCCCATAATCCCAGCTGCTTGGGAGGCTGAAGCAGGAGTACTACTTGAACCTGGGAGGCGGAAGTTGCAGTGAGCCAAGATCACACCATTGCACTCCAGCCTGGGCAACAAGAGTGAAACTCCATCTCAAAAAAAATAAAATAATAATAACATATATATGTATAGTTTGGGAAGTGGCTATTAAAAGGACAGTTTGTTAGCAGAAGTGACAGTTCATCACTGCAGAAAGATAAACAGAGCTGATAGGAAGCTGTTGAACTTCTTGACTTCTGTTTTCTGTGTACAACTGTGGAACAAATAGGGAAGACAAACAGCTGGCTGCTAACTTTGATCGCATAAATGGAAGTTAAGGAAAACTGGATCATAAAAGTGATGGATAAGGGACAAAAAGTGCTAAACCATATCTTTAAATATTTTGCTTATTTTTCTCACACTATTGTATATATGTCATGTTGAAATAGTTTAATAATATTAGGGTTTTTTTTAAGGCATTAGGTCTATCACAATTTTTGAATGCGGATGGCTGCACAATTTGGGGAATTTACTAAAAATTGTTGAATTGTGCACTCGAAACATGAATTTTGCAGTATGTCAATTATATTTCAATAAGCTTCTTTTTAAAAAGATACTATGGAATCAGATAAGCAGTTCATGCAATTCCTGGTTTTATGTAGAAATCGGTTGTTGATAGTACCTGTGCAGATGAATTACCATGGTACAACAATTATGGTGGTTGGAAATTTAGGTCAGTATTTGAATATCTATTGTACCTATTTGCGACTTGTGCAGATACATTTAAAAACAGCTGATTTTCTAACAAAATGAGCAAGAACAGTTTTAGTGGTGTGTCAGATTAGAATCCAGACTGCAGTATGTGGACCTTTTACTTAAGAACCCCCTTAGAACATTGTTATCTAACAATTATTATTCAAAGTTAAATTACCTTGGATTAGGCAGCAATTTCTCAGATATGGAACCAGAAACACAAACTAAAAAGAAAAACATAGATTAGACTTCATCAAAATTAAAAACTTTTGTGCCATCAGGAATGTAAAAAGACGACTCAGAGAATGAAAGAGAAAATATTCATAAATCTGATTTCTAAGAAGAGAATTGTATCAGAATACAACTGGGATACTGAGGATGGAGGATTACTTAAGTCCAGGAGTTTGAGACCAGCCTGGGCAACATAGCGAAACCCTGTCTCTACTAAAAATAAAAATAAAAAATTAGCAGAGCATGGTGGTGCATACCTGTAGTCCCAGCTGCTTGGGATGCTGAGACAGAAGGATCACGTGAGCTTTGGAGGTTGAGGCTGGAGTGATCCATGATCCCACCCCTGCACTCCAGCCTGAGCAGCAATGTGAGACCCTGTCTCAATAAATAAATGAATGAATGAATAAAATTTTAAAATGCAAGAACAAACTCTTCTGTAACATTAGGAATTTTACATTTTTTTCTCCTTGAACTTGTATTTCCATTTTACATCTCATCAGCACTTCATCCTAATGTAATATTTTTATTTTTATTTTGTTTTCTTTCTCTCTCCTTTCTCATTCCTTCCCTTCCTTTTCTTCCTTCCTTCCTTTATTCCCTCTCTTTTTCTCTCTCCCTTTCTCTCTTTCCTTCTTTCTTTTTTTTTATTTTTTAAAATTTTCATTTTTTTATTTTTATTATACTTTAAGTTCTAGGGTACATATGCAGAATGTACATGTTTGTTACACAGGTATGCACCTGCCATGGTGGTTTGCTGCATCCATCACCCTGTTATCTACATTAGGTATTTCTCCTAATGCTATCTCTCCCCTAGCACGCCCATCCCCCAACAGGACCCTAACCCTTCTTCTTTCTTTCGACAGGATCTCTTGCTCAGTCACCCAGACTGGAGTGCAGTGGCAAGATAATAGCTTACTGCAGCCCCAATCTTCCAAGCTACAGTAATCCTCCCTCGCCTTAGTGTCCCAAGTAGCTGGGACTACAGGCACACACCACCATGCTGGGCTAGTTTTTTTTGCTTAGTTGGTTTTGGGTTTTTTTGTTTTGTTGTGTTTGTTTTTTGAGAGGCAGTTTCACTCTTTTTGCCCAGGCTAGAGTGCAATGGCACCATCTTGGCCCACCGCAACCTCCACCTCCCGGATTCCAGTGATTCTCCTGCCTCAGCCTCCCAGGTAGCCAGCATTATAGGCATGTGCCACCATGCCTCGCTAATTTTGTATTTTTAGTAGAGACGGAGTTTCTCTATGTTGGTCAGGCTGGTCTCGAACTCCCCACCTCATGTGATCTACCCGCCTTGGCCTCCCAAAGTGCTGGGATTATAGGCGTGAGCCATCGCTCCTGGCCTTTTTTTTTTTTTTTTTTTTTTTTGCAGAGGTGAGGTTTCATTATGTTGCCTACGCTGATCTCAAACTCCTAAGCTCAAGTGGTCCTCTCACCTTTGCCTCCCAAAGTGCTTGGATTAAAGGTGTCAGTCACTGCACCTGACCTGTAATATTTTTTCTGTGCTTGAAAATCTTTTGTTGGTCATCTATAATACTTCTTTACAAAAATACACATGTATAACTTGAGATTTAAGATTTTCTCTTATTTTCCTGGGATCATACATCTCTGAATAGTAACTGTTTTTTTCTTCTGAATGAAGTTACCAATACAATTTTTAGTCACATGTAAGCAAAACAACATAAATATATTACAAAGTTTCATAAACAATTATTAAATGAAAAATAAAATGGAAATGCATATCTTAATGAAGTAGATGGAGCTTTTTTAAAAAAAGTTAATTTGTGTATCCATTGATGGAAGTTACATATTTTAGACTGCAACAGGAATTAAGGTCAACTGTCTTTCTGCTTTTCATTTGGTTTATGTAAGCACTAAGCAAACTTGCTCCCCACCTTAGTCAAACATTGATGGAAATGAAAGTGTCTTATTACAGCAATGTCACTCATATTTTTGAACTCTTTCTGAAATGTGTGTCAAAAAGTACATAGTGATATATCATGAAAAATGATTTTAATCATATATTAGCTGACAATTTGATTAGATCCTCCTTCAATTTTATTGAAAGCAAAGAACTGGAAACCACTCAGCTTGAAAAAAAATTTTTTCTTTTGCATTCATTAATGTCACTCACCCTCTACCATTGATACCAATCCTTCAAATCGTCCTCCCATTTAGTCCCCTGGAGGTTTTTTTTTTAATTCTCAGTCAATGAAATCTTATAGTGCAATGAAATATTCAGGATGTGTGAGAGGCATAGTTTTACTTTTATAATAAAGAGAAGAAGGGCTATTGTGAAAAAATAATCTGCATGAAGCTTCAAATGCTGGCTACTTCCCAGGCAGAGCAGCTCTGGAAAAGATTAAATACGAGGTTGAACATCTGGAAGCTGATGCTCCTGAAGCTATCTATGCCTGTGTACCCCTTGGAAAGTCTTCACATGCAGATGCCATACCCTGAAGCGTGGTGGTAGAAATGCCACCCTTTGACAGCGTCTGGATATGAAAAGAGGAGAAAGAGAGAATAGCAGCTGGGGGGAAAGCTAGGTGGAAAGTTTGTTTTTAGTCTGGGACAATGAATTAGTCATCTATTGTGACATAACAAATTATTTCAAAACTTGGCAGCTTAAAACAACAAATATTTATTCTCTTGAATGGTTTCTGAGGGTCAAGAAGCTGAGAACAGCTCATCTGGGTGATTGTGGCTCAGGGTCTCTCATGAGGCCTGGTGACCACTTTCCCTTGGTCCTCCTAATACACCTTATACCCACAGCAATGCTGCCAACTTTCTCAGCTCACCTACCAGCCAGCCTTGGTTCACCTGTGTTTCCATATGTTTTTCTTGCTTGTACAGCTACTGGGGACGAGCTCTGGCCAGGACATTTCGGTTTGCCATGATGCGGGTAGCAGTCACCACTTCTTCTATGACATCTGAACTCCCTGTCAAGTTTATCCTGTGTTAGAGTCTTTCAGTCTTAGAGTGTCCTTTAGTGCTCTCTTTATAATTACTCTGCTATCGTAACTCTCCTATCATCTAATATCTTTTTGTTTTTGTTTTTGTTTTGAGATGGAGTCTTGCTCCCTCATCCAGGCTGAAGTACAGGGGTGCAATCTGAGCTCATTGCAACCTCCGTCTTCTGGGCTCAAGAGACTCTCCTGCCGCAGCCTCCCAAGGAGCTGGGATTACAGGCATGTACCACCACGCCTGGCTAATTTTTTTTTATTTGTGGTAAAGACGGGGTTTCACCATATTGCCCAGGCTGGTCTCAAACTCCTGAGCTCAAGTAATCTGCCCACTTCAGCCTCCCAAAGTGCTGGGATTACAGGTGTGAGTCACTGCACCCAGCCTAATACTCCTTTAGAGTGAACTGTCTTCCTCTGATATAGCTGTAAATGCCTATATTTAGTTCTCATAGACTTGTAGATGCTAATCTTGAATTGGAATGCTCATTATCAGGTTCTGGGGAGGATCTTCTTTGGGGGTGTGTTATATTTCACAGGAAATGCCATTTTGTTATATGGAAAAAAGACATCATAGCTTGAGCTCCTCCAACAAAGTGTTGTAATTCAGAAATTCTTAGAAAGCTTGTCATAATGAATCAATTAAAAAATCAACAATATAGCCAACTCTATGTTGTCTACAAGATACACATGTTAGATTAAAAAATAAAAATAGGTTGAAACTAAAAGGGCAGAAGAAGATAAATCATGTGAACGGCAACCACAAGAAAGCTAGGGGGCTGTACTGACATCAGAAAAAAAGTGAATTTAAAACAAAAAAGTGTTACTAGAGATAAAGAGGGATATGCTATCATCAGAAAAGCGCCAATCCATCAGGAAGATATGACAATTACATATGCATATGCACCTGACTGCAGAACACCAAAATATACCAAACAAAAACTGATACAAATGAAGGTAGAAATGGAAACTCTAACAATAAAAGTTGAAGACTTCAATACTCTCCTTTAAATAATGGATAGAACAACTAAGCAGAAGATCAACAAGGAAATAGAAGCCTTAAATAATACTGTAAACCAACTGGACCTAACAGACATCTATAGAACGTGCTACCCAACAATAGCATAAGCAGAATATACACATTCTTCCCAAATGCCTGTGGAACATTTTCTAAGATAGACTATATGCTAGCCCATAAAACAAACCTCAATAAATTTAAAAGGATAGAAATAATACAAAATGTTTTCTGGTTGCAGTGGAACGCAAATAGAAATTAATAACAAAAAGAAAGTTGGAAAACTCACAAATATATGAAAATTAACACACTCCTCAATAACCAATAGGTCAAAGAAGAAATCAAAATGCAAGTTTGAAAATACTTTGAGATGAATAGACATGAAGATAAAACATATGAAAACTTGTGGGATGCAGCGAAAGCAGTGGTTAGAGGAAAATTTATATCCATAAATGCCTATATTTAACAGGAAGAAAGATGTCAAATCAATACATTAAGGAACTGGAAAAAGAAGAGCAAACTAAACAAAACAAGCAGAGGAAGGAAATAATAAATATTAGAGTGGAAATTAATGAAATAGAGAATAGAAAAACAATAGAGAAAATTAAAGAAAGCAAAAACAGATTATTTGAAGTAATCAACAAAACTGACAAACCTCTAGTTAGAGGTTTGACCAAGAAAAAAATGAGAGAAGAATCAAATTACTGGAATCAGAAATGAAAAAGTGGCATTACTACGAAGTATACAGAAATAAAAAAGATTAAAAAGAAATACCATGAACAATTGTATTCGAATAAATTAGATAATTTAAATGAAATAGACATTTCGCAGCAAGTCACAAAGTACCAAAACAGACCCAAGAAGAAATAGGCAATCTAAATAGGCTTAAGTGAAGAGATTAATAATTTAAAAACCAGCTCTTGCCAGGTGTGGTGGCTCACGCCTGTAATCCCAGCACTTTGGGAGGCCAAGGTGGGCGGATCTCCTGAGATCGGGAGTTTGAGACCAGCCTAACTAACATGGAGAAACCCTGTCTCTCCTAAAAATACAAAATTAGCTGGGCATAGTGGCACATGCCTGTAATCCCAACTACTCAGGAGGCTGATGCAAGAGAATCGCTTAAATGCAGGAGGCGGAGGTTGTGGTGAGCCAAGATTGTGCCACTGCACTCCAGCCTGGGCAACAACAGCAAAACTCCATCTCAAAAAAATAAAACAAAAAACAGCTCTTTCCAAAGTGAATTCAGGGCCCCATTGCTGCTTATGCTATATTTCAACATACCTTTCCTTTCTTATTTTGAAAACTTCCTAGAAAGCCATCTTCGCTAAGTCTCTCCTAGTCTCTATATGTGTGGTTGGTAGTCATGGAAGTGACACATAAAGTAAGCCAGAAATTTGGTGGAACGTGTAAGAAACTGTTTTGTGCTTTTATGGATGTCATACTTGACAATACATGTATAAGTTACTAATATATGAATTGATGCTAAATATATCTTCCATTTGAATTCCTTTTGGATAAAATTATTTCTTGATGTGAAAAAAGAAAAAAAAAAAACAGCCTGGCCAACACGGTGAAACCCCGTCTTTACTAAAAATACCAAAATTAGCCAGATATGGTGGCAGGTGCCTGTAATCCCAGCTACTCAGGAGGCTGAGGCAGGAAAATCGCTTGAATCTGGGAGATGGAGGTTGCAGTGAGCCAAGATTGCGCCACTGCACTCCAGCCTGGGTGACAGAGTAAGAACCTGTCTCAAAAAAAATTAGTAATAATAATAATAAACCACCCACAAGGAAAAGTCTAGGACCAGGTGGCTTCACTGGTGAATTCTACCAAACATTGACAGAAGCAATAATACCAATTCTTCACATACTCTTCCAAAAAACAGAAGAACAGAAATACTTCCCAACTCCTTCTATGAGACATATTACCCTGATACCAAAACCAGAGAAAGATACCACATGAAAAAATCCCCAAAACTGCAGGCCAGTATCTGTTAGGCATATGAATTCAAAATTCTTCAGCAAAATGCTAGCAAACTGAATCTAGCTGCATATAACAAAAAATTAGGCCAGACATGGTGGCTCATGCCTGCAATGCCTCTTAAAAAACAACAACAAAAAAAAGAAAGAATATTAGCCATTATGATCAAGTGGGATTTCTCTTAAATTTGGCAATGGATTATTAGACATGACACCAAAAGCACAAGCAGCAGCAACAACAGAAAAACAGATAAACTAGACTTCATCAAAACTAAAACCTTTTGTGCCTCAAGGGACATCATCAAGAAAATAAAAGGACACTTCACAGAATAGAAGAGAAATATTTGTAATTTACATATCTGACAGTGGACTAGAATCGAGAATACGTAAAGAACACTTAGAGCTCAATAACAAAAAGGCAAATAACCCAATTTAAAAATGGGCAAAAGATTTGAAGAGGCATTTCTTCAAAGCAGGTATAGAAATGGCCGGTAAGTACATGAAAGATATCTGACACCATTATTCATCAGGGACATGCAAATCAAAATCACAATGAGATACCATTTCATATCCACTAGGATGATGGAATGAAACAGTCAGATAATAACAAGTGTGACAAGAATGTGGAGAAATCCGAGCTTTCCTACGCTGCTGGCAGGAATGTAAAATGGTGCAGACAATTTGGAAAATAGTTTGGCGGTTTTTGAGAAAGTTAAACATAAGTTACCATTTGACCCAGTGATCCCACTCCGAGGTGTTTACCCACTCCTAGGTATATATCTAAAAGAGAAGAAAACATATTCACACACAAGTTTGTACACAAATGTTTTCAGCAGTATTATTTAAAACAGTCAAAAGGTAGAAATAATCCAAACAAAAAGGCATACCACCCGAATCAATTAATGCGTGAACAAACAAAATATGATATATCCATACAACAGAATATTTTTCTGGTCCTAAAAAAGAAATGAAATACTGATACATGCTACGACATGGATGAACCTTGAAAACATTATGGTCAGTGAAAGAAGCTAGTTGCAAAAGATCACATACTATATGATTCCATTTATAGGAAATGTCCAAACAGGAAAATCAATAGAGACAGAAAGTAGATCAGTTGTCGCTTAGGCTAAGGGAGATGGGGGAATGTTGGTGGTGATAGCTAAAGGGTACAGTGTTTCTTTTTGAGGTGATAAAAATGCTCTAAAATTATAGCTGGGCACAGTGGCTCACACCTGTAATCCCAGCACTTTGGGAGGCTGAGGCAGGTGGATCCCTTGAACTCAGGAGTTCAAGACCAGCCTGGGCAACATGGCGTGACCCCGTCTCTACAAAAAAAAAAAATTTAAAAATTAGCCAGGAATGGTGGCACATGCCTGTAGTCCCAGATACTTGGGAGGCTGAGGTAGGAGGATCACCTGAGCCCAGGAGGCAGAGGTTGCAGTGAGCCAAGATGGTGCCACTGCACTCCAGCCTGGGTAACAGAGGGAGACCATGTCTCAAAAAAATTTTCTTTAAAAATTAAAAAGACATGCTCTAGGCCAGGTGAGTGGCTCAAGCCTGTAATCCCAGCACTTTGGGAGGCCAAGGCCAGCAGATCACCTGAAGTTGGGAGTTTGAGAACAGCCTGACCCACATAGAGAAACCCTGTCTCTACTAAAACCCTGTCTCTACTAAAACCAGGTGTAGTGGCACATTCCTGTAATCCTAGCTACTTGGGAGGCTGAGACAGGATAATCACTTAAACCCAGGAGGCAGAAGTTGTAGTGAGCCGAGATCATGCCACTGCACTCCAGCCTGGGCAACAAGAGTGAAACTCCTTCTCAAAAAAAAATAAAATAATAAAATAAAATACATGCTCTAAAACTGACTGTGGTGATCACCACACATATGTGTGAGTATACTAAAAAGCACTGAAGTATACACTTTTAACTGGTGAATTGTATGGTATACAAATTATACCTCAATAAAACTGTTACAAAAAAGAATTAATAAAACACAGTGGCAGCTGCATGCCAGGAAGAAAGCAAGGACTTCAGAGTCCAACAGACTGTGTTAATCTGATTCTCCAAGAAGCAGGCACAAGATGGAAAAGAATTTTATTAGAGGAAACACCTATGTGAGAGATAAAATGAGGATGAAAGTAGGAAAGGCTGGGAGAGCTGTCAGACCATGATGCAAGTCTGACCCTGGCTGAAGGAGAGCAAGAGGGAAGGTTCAGGTGAGTATCCCAGACTACCATGCAGCTAAGAAAGCATTGGCAAGGCTGTCAGGGAATCCTCCATCCAAGTATTCTGTCCATCAGAGAAGTCTTTCTGTTTGTTTTTTAAGAGACAGGGTCTTGCTATATTGCCCAGGCTGGTCTTGAACTCCTGGGTTCAAATGATCCTCCCACCTCAGCCTCCTGAGTAGCTGGAATCCCCCTAGAGGAGGGCTCAAAGGAGTTATGTATCAGCTGGAAATGGAATCCCTGGCTGTGCTTGTCACTGGATGGCAGATGTTTGTGGCAAGCGAGTCATCCATGCTATGCTGCAATGAACTTCAGAGGGCAACTGAAACCTCCAGTCAATTACACTCCCTGTAGTTGGATATCTGTGAAGCACAGTCTCACAGCTGCCACACCAATTAAGGCTCAAATCCCAGTTCAACAATATACCAACTGTGCGGCCTTACACAGGATACCCTCCCTGAGACACAGTTGGCTCATCTACAAAATGGGGATAATAGCAGTGCCTGCCACATAGGGTCGATGTTAAGATAATGCATATATAAACTGGCTAACAAACACAGAAAAGGCATACGATAACTGTTCAAGAAGTAGTACTAATATTGTATTTACTATTACTATTATTATTGTATCCTTCTAGATTTTATGTACTTCATTAAAATAGTGGACATCATATTCTACTTATAATGGGCATTCCGTTTATTTTGCTTAACGTCATATTGTAAGTCTTTTTCCAAGTTATCATTTGCTCTCCATGAACGTTCAAGCTGTTTTGTATTCTATGTAGTGTACACACCCCAACTTACTTAGCCCTTCTAATCATTAGACCTTTTAAAAAAAAAGTTCTTGCTACTTAAAACAATTATGTGGTGGACATTTTTACATAAAATAATTGTTTTCCTTGTATTTGGGATTTTTCCTCAAGGTTCCAGAAACGGATTACTAGGTTAGAGAGTGTGGATAGACTAGAGAGTATGAACACTCTTTTTTTTTTTTTGAGACAGGGTCTTGCTCTGTGGCCCAGGCTGGCGTACAGTGGTGCAATCATGGCTCACTGCCTCAACCTCCCAAGTAGCTGGGACTACAGGCATGCACCACCACACCTGGCAAATTTTTAAATGTTTTGTAGACATGGGGTTTCACTGTGTTGCCTAGGCTGGTCTTGAACTCCTAGCCTCAAGCAATCCTCCTGCCTTGCCCTCCTAAAGTGCTGGGATTACAGGCATGAGTCATCACACCCCACTAAGAGTATGAACATTTTTAAGGTTCCTGACCCAGGTTGCCAAGCTTGCTCTTCAGAAAAATGAGGCCAGTTTATATTCCAGCCAGCAGCATATGAGAGTGCTCACTTCACTGTCCCCTTATCCAGCCGGGAGTATCATTTTTGATATTTTTAAATATTTGCTAACTGAAAAGGCAAAAAAGCATCTACTTATTTATTCTGTTACGTTTTTTTTTTTTGAGAGAGAGAATGTCTTACTCTGTCACCTAGGCTGGAAGGCTGATGTGCAGTGGTGCGATTTAGGCTCACTGCAGACTCCACCCCCCAGGCTCAAGCGATCTGCCCACCTAAGCCTCCCAAGTAGCTGGGACCACAGGCACACACCACTATGTGTGGCTTTATTAATTAATTAATTAATTAATTAATTTTGTATTTTTGGTAGAGATTGCCATTTTGCTCAAGATGATCTCGAACTCCTGAGCTCAAGCAATCCATTGGCCTCAGCCTCCCAAAGTACTGGGATTACAGGCATGAGCCACCACGCCTGGCCTGTTCTGTCACTTTTAAGTACAGTTTTTTTCAAATGTTTGTGTGCAGTTACTATGATATACAAAAGTAATTGTTTCGTGGATTGTCTGTGCACATTCATCTATTGAGATGTCACTTTTTGAATTCATTTATATAATTTAAAAATAATAGACCAGGCATGGTGGCTCATGCCTGTAATCCCAGCACTTTGAGAGGCTGCGGTGACTGGATCACCTGAGGTCAGGAGTTCGAGACCAGCCTGCCCAACATGGTGAAACCCCATCTCTACCAAAAATACAAAAATAAGCTGGGTGTGGTGGCACATACCTGTAATCCCAGCTACTTGGGAGGTTGAGGCACAGGAATTGCTTGCACCCTGGAGGCAGAAGCTGCAGTGAGCCGAGATCAAGCCCTGCACTCCAGCCTGGGTGACAGAGTGAGATTCCATCTCAAAAATAAATTAATAACAAAAATTTCCTGAGATGCTTCTCATTATTTTGCCTTTTTTTTTATTAGTGTATAAGAAGGGAAGTATTTTGTTGGTCATATTTATTAGACATTTCTTTTGTAATTTCTTTTGTCTCTTTTAACCTTAGAAAGCCCATCCCCCCATAGAAAACAAACCTTTTTTCACAGATGGTTCGAAGTGAAACCACAACTGAGATACACAATTTTTTAAAACTTTCTGAGTAGAGCCCAATCTAATGATCATCTACAGCAATGCCCTTCTCCAGAACCGATTTTCCTCCTCTTTTTGTGTTCCAGGGCCCAGATATTCACTATTAAGTGTCCAGGAAGGCTCCTTCTTGTATAAAGGTGCTTCTCAGGACTTCCAGAGTTACAATGGAGGAGGAATCAGGGGAGGAACTGGGGTTGGACAGGTCTACTCCCAAGGATTTCCACTTTTACCACATGGACCTGTATGACTCTGAAGACAGACTGCAGCTCTTCCCAGAAGAGAACACTAGGATGAGGAAAGAAGGAGTCCAAGCTGAAGTGGCCAATGAGTCAAGAGGAGCAGGGGATGGTAAGGCTCAAAGAGACCTTCGAGAGGAAGTGGACGAACTTGTCCACTTATACGGACTTGAAGATGATCATGAATTAGGGGATGAGTTTGTTGATGAAAACATGCCCAGAATGGGAGTTTCAGAATATTCTCCTTATGGGATGAAGAGGAGAGACCCAGCCAGGGAGCAGAGAGACTGGAGACTTAGTGGAGAGGCAGCGGAGGCCGAGGACCTGGGCTTCAGAGGGTGGGGCTCGGCAGGCCAGTGCCAGGACTTGCGGGAAGTCTATAGGTATGCACACGGCCGTGCCAGCGAGGAGTATGAATGCTATGTCATCCCTGAGGAAGAAGATGAAGAAGAAGCTGCTGATGTCTTCTGTGTCACTTGTAAAACTCCAATAAGAGCTTTTCAGAAGGTTTTTGATGAACATAAGGAGCATGAAGTGATCCCACTCAGTGAAGCACTGGAAAGTGCCAAGGTAAATAGGTCTCCTTGGTACTTCTCTGTCTTGATATTGCATTTGTATCTCTAGTACGTTTGCAGGGAATACATCTAAGATGCTCTCTAAGAGCGAGACAAGACGTAACATTAATATCTTCTTTGTGATCCTCTGTTGAATAGGATGAAATTCACAAAAACATGTGCAAATTGGAAAAACAGATAATCGATATGGAAAACTTTGCAAATCACTTGGAGGAGGTTTTCATCACTGTGGAGGTAAGAGCATACTTGAAGACATCATCAGACTCGCACTGCTTCCGTCAGTGGCTAGGTCAAGCAGCTGTTTCTGGTATGAGTTAGAGAATCTGTTTCCTTAGAATGTGAGCAGTCACCACTGCCCCTCTCCCCTCCCCGTTTTTGTCAACCTCCCATAGCACCTGGGTGTGGATGTCATGGAAGCGATTACCTGTCAGCAGTCCCTACTGAACTATAAGCTCTTGGTGTGGAGGCTGGGTTTTCTGTCACAATATCCCTAGTCCTACTACACAGTATGTTTCAGAGCAGGCATTTTATACGTTTGTTGCATGAGTAAATAAGGCAGAAATTTCCCAATCACAATCCCTCTCCTTCACTGGCTTCATTTTCTCCTAATCCCCCTTTACCCAAATCACTAATTGCATGTGGTTTAGACCCTTATCCTAATTCTTCTTTTAATGTATATTGTTTTCATCATTCAACTTGATAGATCCTTATTCTAACAAAGATGACTTCATGGTGGCATTTTCAGTAAAGTCCCTCATTTGAGCCCAGGTAGTGACGAGAGGATATCTTTTCTTTTGCCCTTGTCTTTTTTGGTTTGTTTATTTGGTTCTTTTCTGGGGTAGGTCTTACTGAGAATCCCTGGGGTGCTCCCTGGTGCACTGACTGAGAAATCAGAAACAGCGGAGTTCCATGTTATTTCCTTGGTTTTGGGAGTTGTTAATTTTAGGCTTTTCGAGGTACCTATAATGCTGACCACATAAAGTCAGGTGTAGACTGTCAAACACTTTTTTGTTGTTTTAGGAGGCAAAATACTTACTTCTGCCAATGATTGCTACTCAAACAAAGGAATATTTTTAGCTCTGCATGCATTTAAAAAATAAATTTATGGCCAGGCACGGTGGCTCATGCCCGTAATCCCAGCACTTTGGGAGGCCGAGGCGGGCGGATCACATGAGGTCAGGAGTTCAAGAGCAGCCTGGCCAACATGGTAAAACCTCGTCTCTACTAATAATAAAAAATTAGCTGGGCATGATGGAACATGCCTGTAGTCCCAGCTACTTAGGAGGCTGAGGCCGGAGAATCACTGGAAACTGGGAGATGGAGGTTGCAGTGAGCTGAGACCATGCCACTGCACTCCAGCCTGGGTGACAGAGCGAGACTCCATCTCAAATAAATAAATAAATAAATAAATAAATAAATAAATTTATGTGTTGCTTTTGTCTAGTTAGCAATTTCCAGACTTTCCTGAGAGATCAGTAAAAGCTTAGAATTCTAGGACTGAAAAGGAGTTTTTATCCTTTGCTGGCCCCTCTCCCTCCCAATCTTGACATGGGGAAGAATGTGAGCCTTGATCCAGATGCCAAGATGACTGAGATAAAAGGTGTGGCTCTGTAACTTCTGCCCACTAGTCATATTGGCCCCTAGAGCTACACAGTATAAGACTAGTCTCTCTTTCATGGGTCAGCCTTGACAAGGCATTGCAAGAGACCCATCCTGTTTTTGATAAGTGTTCTATTCCTCAGCTGCTACCTATTTCTTGTAAGATTAGTAAGTTTCCATGCCTGCCACCAAACATGCCACAGTCCCCTGTTGTGCCCTAGTAGATACCTGGTACACCATTATCATGCCAGAGCTCAACCCAACCTCCCAAGTGAGGTCAACCAGGACTGAGGAGCCCCGGACTTGCCCTCTCTCTTCTCTTCATGCAATGCTCTACTTCTATTAATGTGGCCTCGGACGGTACCAACAGGAGCACTTCACGTGAATCAACTAAGCCCCAGGACCATTTCCCATGAAGCTAGACCTTTTCCACCCCCAAAATTACAAAGGAGGAAAGCTATTACACTAATCCCCCATGGAAGACACAGAGAGTGGGACAAACCCTTCCACTGCCAAGTATAGGGTGGTGGCAGAAGGAGGTAAGTGTACAACATCTAAGACAAAACTTCTTACATTGGCCAGCATGGTGGCTCACACCTGTAATTTCAGCACTTTGGGAGGCCAAAGTGGGTGGATCACTTGAGGTCAAGAGTTCAAGACCAGCCTGGCCAACATGGTAAAGCCCTGTCTCTACTAAAAATACAAAAAAATTAGCTGAGTGTGGTGGTGGGCACCTGTAATCCCAGGTTCTTGGGAGGCTGAGGCAGGAGAATCACTTGAACCCAAGAGGCAGAGGTTGCAGTGAGTTGAAGTCGCTCCACTGCACTCCAGCCTGACTGACAAAATGAGGCTCCATCAAAAACAAACAACAACAACGACAAAAAACTTCTTACACTCTGCTCTGCCAGCTTACTCTCAGATCAAAGTCCCTTCATCCTCAGTGAGGACCCTGTGGCCATCCTTTCACACTCAACACTGGGAAGTTCGTCTGTTGCCTTTCTTTCTCTTCCACCATTCTGAGCAAGTTCTATGCACATAGCAGGTGTTCAGTAATTACTCTCTGAATGATTGATAAAATCCTCTTCCTTGGAAATGGCCCCATCATCTGATGAGGATGACATCCATCAAAACTTGCAGAGCTCTGGGGACAATATAAGTAATATATACTCTATTAATATTTCTCATCTACTGTGTTCCTGGATTAATATTGTCAGAACCCTCCCTCTGCCCTCCTGCATCTTCTCATTTATTAGGGAGTGCCGCCTGGCTGCAACCCTTGTTCCCCCTTTGTCTTCATCTCTCCCCTAGTTGATATGATCCTAGTTGATTTAATCTTGGTGTTTGTATGATCCAGGCACCAAGGAGTGAAGAGAAGCCTCATGAGATGTTAAGAGCTCAGGAGGCAATGGTAGATGGGAATCTCTCAGGGAAAGTATTTCCACATTAAGGTCCAATATTGGGAAGAGTCATCACTGATAATCTCCCTGATCAGTTATCGTGTGATAGAAGGTAAATGAACTGGAGGTGGATTGCAAAAGGCTGCTAGGAGAGAAAGCGGTGCTTTTGTTTAGATTATTCCTGAGGATCTAGGCTGGAGACACCTGTGTTCTAGCACCTCCAGCTTTCATTCCAACATCCTGAGATGACAGGACAAAGTAGAGGGACTAAAATAGTTCTGGTAGGTACACATTTTCATTTATCTAATGACTCTAATCAGGCTGGGCGTGATGGCTCACGCCTGTAATCTCAACACTTTGGGAGGCTGAGGTGGGTGGATCACTTGAGGTCAGGAGTTCAAGACCAGCCTAGCCAATATGGTGAAACCCCGTTTCTACTAAAAATACAAAAATTAGCCAGGTGTGGTGACGCACACCTGTAATCCCAGCTACTCAGGAGGCTGAGGCAAGAGAATCACTTTAACCTGGAGCACGGAGGTTGCAGTGAGCTGAGATTACACCACTGCACTCCAGCCTGGGTGACATAGTGAGACTCTGTCTCAAAAAAAAAAAAAAAAAAAAAAGACTAATCAATGCACCACATGTGCTGAAATGATGACTGAGTTCAATTGTCTTGCAGGAGAATTTTGGAAAACAAGAACAAAACTTTGAGTCACATTACAACGAGATCTTGGAAACACTTGCTCAAAAATATGAAGAAAAAATACAGGCTCTAGGGGAGAAAAAGAAAGAGAAGCTGGAAGCTTTATATGGACAACTGGTCAGCTGTGGAGAAAACCTAGATACCTGCAAAGAACTGATGGAAACAATAGAGGAGATGTGTCATGAGGAGAAGGTGGATTTCATAAAGGTCAGTCATGAAACGAAATGAAACGAACATAAGAGACGGAATTACACACAGAAACGACAGTTATGCCTGAGGTAAGCTAGGTTGTCCTCACCCCTCCTGGAGGCACTGGAATCGACTTTTATGGCCAGCATCCATTTGATTCCACTGGGTGATCATGATAGGGAGGCTGTGGCCCAGTCTCTCTGCATGGCCACACGAGTAGCCAGGGAGACTCCCAGCAGCAGATTCTCTCCGTCCCCAGCGTGGAGGCAGCACCAGTCTTTGTTCCTCTGTTCTGGTCACCCAGATACCTGTCCCCTCATCCTGGAGCTGAGCTGAGCAAAAACCGTGCTCTGAGGGTTTTCTGGCCACCTCAGGTGGCCTCTTGGAGCTCTGGGGAGAAAGTTGTCAAGGCTGAAAAGGCACCTTAAATTTGCCAGTTACAAATGTAGCAATAAAAAAAATCTTACTTCAGTTGGGCGCAGTGGCTCACGCCTGTAATCCCAGCACTTTGGGAGGCCAAGTGCTGAGGTCAGGAGTCCAAGACCAGCCTGACCAACACGGAGAAATGCCGTCTCTACTAAAAATACAAAATTAGCCTGGTGTGGTGGTGCATGCCTGTAATCCCAGCTACTTGGGAGGCTAAGGCAGGAGAATTTCTTGAACCTAGGAGACAGAGGTTGCAGTGAGCCGAGATTGCGCCACTGCCCTCCAGCCTGAGCAACAAGAGTAAAACTATGTCTCAAAAAAAAAAAAAAAAAGCCTTACTTCACAAACTCAGATATGCAAAAAAAAAAATCCATTTCCTAATTTTCTTGAAATCAAATTAAATCTGACCCAACCCCCTACGAGGCTGGGCTATGGGAAATTCAATCTCCGTCAGAGCTGAGGTCTCCTTTCTTCACAAGGTCTCACAGGAGTACTGGGAAGATGTGATGTCCAGGGCATGGGGAAGGGCCTTCAGTCTCCAGAGCTTCCTGGTTGACAAGTATGGCCCCCACATTTTCCAAGCACACAGTCACCCCTCAAAGCCCAACTGTGCCTCCTTCCTGCTGTGCTTAGGGTGAGAGACCTGTGAATGAAGCTGGAGAGAAATTTGGCAGGCACTCCAAGAACCATCAATGTTCATACCTTTTGAACTAGCGGGCCCACCATATGCAAAACATGGAGAAAGTGATAAACTCGAAGGTGGGCTTCTCACTGTCATGTATGATGGTGAAAAACTGGAAACAACAAAATGTCCAACAGTAGAGGAATTGTTAAGTAAATGATGGAGTTTCCATTCATTAACAGTTCATAGTCAACTGTTATACAAGTGTTCAAGCTGATGGCTCAAAAGACCATTCATAACATGGAAAGTGCTTACATAGTGTGGATTTTTTGTTGTTTTCTCTTTGAGACAGGGTCTCACTCTGTCGCTTTGGCTGGTGGACAGGGGTGTGATCATAGCTTACAGAAGCCTCCTGGGCTCAGATGATCCTCCTACCTCAGCCTCCTAAGGAGCTGGGACCACAGGTGCATGCCAGAATTAATGGGGAAAAGCAGTACTGTGGTATGGAAGAAAATGCACAGATGTAAGCGTGGTTTTGTTAGGGTATGGGATACAGCTGGGCTTTTTTACTTTTTCCTAATTTTTAAGTTTTCTTCTATGTTTATGTTATATATATTGTATATATGTTATATATAGTTATATCAATTGTTATATATAACCATCTTATATATGTTGGAACAGTATATATTATTTTATATATATAGTTACAGCTATCTATATATTCATTACAAGATGTTGGTAAAAGAAATTTATTTCCAAAATCAACTTAATATTTTCTCCTTTTCCTTTTTAGGATGCAGTGGCTATGGCTGACAGGTAATACATTTCTTCTAATATGTATTTCCTTTTTCTATTTTTTTTCAACTTTAGATATCCAAATAGACTCCATTCCATTTGGTTATGCACTTCCAGTTTCAGCTTTTGTGTCAATCCTGAGTAAACTAGCACTGGCTTTGGAATGATGGCATGCAGTCACTAGGAGCATCTAGTATGGACTCTCAGGATCTCAGGGCTAGCAGGGAACCTATATGGTGAGGCTCAGTCAGCAAGCCTGTGGGCAGCTCTCCTCCACAAGCCCCTCATTTCACCAGGAAGAACCGAGATCTGCAGAGTATCCCCAACATCCCCTGCTATGTCTGGCTGGACCCAGACTGTGCAGTTGCAGAAAGCATGCACATTTTAGAGTCAGACAGACAGGAGTTCACATCCTGCTACACTCATGACCTTGGCAAATCCAGTCAGTCTAGGACTCAGCTTATCTACAAATGAGGATAGTGTTGAGAATCAAATAAGATAATGTCCATAAAGCAACATGAACACAGACGTTTAATAATGTAGGGGTTAAGTGCAGGGATTTTGGCAAAGATGGACCTGGTTTCAAAATTTTTTTGTTTTTTTGAGATGGAGTTTTGTTCTTGTTGCCCAGCCTGGAGGGCCATGGTGCAATCTCGGCTCACTGCAACCTCTGCCTCCCAGGTTCAAGCAATTCTCCTGCCTCAGCCTCTGTACTAGCTGGGATTACAGGTGCCCACCACTATGCCTGGCCAATTTTTTTGTATGTTTAGTAGAGACAGGGTTTCACCATGTCGGCCAGGCTGGTCTCGAACTCCTAATCTCAAGTGACCTACCTGCCTCGGCCTCCCAAAGTGCTAGGATTACAGGTGTGAGCCACCACGCCTGGCCCTTGTTTCAAATTCTGCCTCTGCCATTTACAAACCTTGTGACTGCCAGGAAGCAGGTACAAGGAGACCCTGAGTCCCATCATCAGCAACTTGAGGGCATTTGACCATGTAGAGAGGAATCCGCGGGAGTCTGCACCCTCAGTACATCTTGGCCCTGGAGTGACTTGAGAGTGGGAACTCCCAGGTTAGCACCTAGGAGATCTTCCAGAGGGTGTGGTTCTGGATCTTGTTGGTGGATGGCCTCTGACGTGGTCTTACCCTTCCTCTTCTCCCTCAAAGGCACAAATCAATCCCACTCATCTGCATTGATGACCCCTAGGTCAGTCTCCAAAGAAGATGGTAGATGGCAGCCAGCACCTGTAAAACGAACTAAATAAAAGTTCAGCAAAGAGTTCCTCTTCATTTATGACTAGTGACTCAGTACTATAGATAGACCCTAAGGAGAATGCCCCTCCATTCTTGTCAGTGTGTCTTTTTACACCAACAGACTCGGGAAATTCCTGAAAACAAAAACAGATGTGGAAATCTCTGCACAGCCTGACTTTGAAGACCAGACCTTGGATTTCTCTGATGTGGAGCAGCTGATGGGCTCCATTAACACCATTCCAGGTGCGTGTCTCACCTGTGTGTATACTTCACGGCAGGCTCAGACTACCCAGAGCACTTTTCTTTCTTGTGATGAAAACACTTAACATGAGATCTATCCTCTTAACAAATTTTAAGGTGCACAATACAATATTGTTAAGTATAGGTACTGTGTTGTACAGCACACTTCTAGAACTTACTCATCTTGTATAACTAATCTTTGTATCCACTGAGCAACAATTCCCCATTTCCCCCTCCCCCAAGCCCCTGGCAACCACCATTCCATTCTCGGCTTCTAAGAGTTTGATTGTTTTATATACTGCATGTAAGTAGAATCATGCAATATCTGTCCCTCCGTGACTGGCTAAAATCACTTAGCATAATGTCATCAAGGCTCATCCATGTTGTCACAAATGGTAAAACTTCTTTGTGAAGGCTGAATAATATTCCATATGTATACACACACACACACACACACACACACACACACACGCCACTTTTTAAAATCCACCATCTATTGATGGACATTGAGGTTGTTTCCATGTCTTGGTTATTGTTATAATGCTGCAATGAACATGGGACACAGGTATATTTGAGATCTTGATTTCAATTCTGGTGAATACATACCGTGAAGTGGTATTACTAGATCATATGATAGTTCTGTACAGAAGACGACTGAAATCATATCAAGTGTCTTTTATTACTGTTATCACTACTATTTTGAGATAGGATTTTGCTCTGTTGCCCAACCTGGAGTACAGTGGTGTGATCATGGCTTACTGCAAACTCCAACTCCTGGGCTCAAGCAATCCTCCCACCTCAGCCTCCCAAGTAGCAAAGACTACAGGCACATGCC
>CAUYLG010000694.1:0-115376 GCA_963573385.1 Cacajao melanocephalus
GGATTCCCTGTTTAATAAATGGTGTTGGGAAAACTGGCTAGCCATGTGCAGAAACTGGACCCCTTCCTGACACCTTACACTAAAATTAACTACAGATGGATTAAAGACTTAAAAATAAGACCTAACACCATAAAAACTCTAGAGGAAAACCTAGGCAAAACCATCCAGGACATAGGCATAGGCAAGGACTTCATGACCAAAACACCAAAAGCATTGGGAACAAAAGCCAAAATAGACAAATGGGACCTAATTAAACTCCAGAGCTTCTGTACAGCAAAAGAAACAATCATTAGAGTGAACAGGCAACCAACAGAGTGGGAAAAAATTTTTGCAATCTATCCATCTGACAAAGGGCTAATATCCAGAATCTACAAAGAACTAAAACAGATTTACAAGAAAAAAACAAACAAACCCATTCAAAAGTGGGTGAAGGATATGAATAGATACTTTTCAAAAGAAGACATATATGAGGCCAATAAACATATGAAAAAATGCTCATCATCACTGGTCATTAGAGAAATGCAAATCAAAATCACATTGAGATACCATCTCATGCCAGTTAGAATGGCAATCATCAAAAAATCTGGAGACAACAGATGCTGGAGAGGATGTGGAGAAATAGGAACACTTTTACACTGTTGGTGGGAGTGTAAATTAGTTCAACCATTGTGGAAGACAGTGTGAAGATTCCTCAAAGATCTAGAAATAGAAATTCCATTTGATCAAGCAGTCCCATTACTGGGTATATACCCAAAGGATTATAAATCATTTTATTATAAAGACACAAGCACATGTATGTTCACTGCGGCACTGTTTACAATAGCAAAGACCTGGAACCAGCCCAGATGCCCATCAATGATAGACTGGACAAGGAAAATGTGGCACATATACACCATGGAATACTATGGCCGTAAAAAATGATGAGTTCCTGTCCTTTGTAGGGACAAGGATGAATCTGGAAACCATTATTCTCAGCAAACTAACACAAGAACAGAAAATCAAACACCGCATGTTCTCACTCATAGGTGGGTGTTCAACAATGAGAACATGTGGACACAGGGAGAGGAGCATCACACACTGGGGTCTGTTGGGGGTGGCTAGGGGAGGGACATCGCGGGGTGGGAAGGTCAGGGAGGGATAACATGGTGAGAAATGCCAGATATAGGTGATGGGGGGATGGAGGCAGCAAACCACCTTGTCACGTTCTGCACATGTACCCCAGAACCTAAAGCACAATTAAAAAAAAAAACAGGGAAGCAAGTCTTCCTCACTCTTACTAAACATTTTGCTTGGTGTACCATTATCCATACTATATGCACTATTTGGTGTACTATATTTTCGTGAATACTATATTTCTTTTAAAAAAGGGTATTATGGTTTTAAAAGTACTAAGGAGATATCAGAAATAAAAGATGAACAGTAATCTAAAATATCCAATTACTATATATGTGCAGAGTAATTAAATAGCTCTGACCTGGAACCAGGATGGTAATAGCTGTCTGCACTGCCTTCCGGATGATACTGTCTAAGGCAAACATCCAGTGTGGCTTGATGTTATGATTCCGAAGAACTTTATTGACCTAGAGAGAGAGTGACATTTAGCCTACTTTAATTTTTAATTGCAAATAACCTACCTGATCCAAGCACTTGGATGAAGTTCCATTTACAAAAAAACTAAAAAGTTTCTTCACATTGAATTACAAAGAATTTTTATATGTCACTGGTAAACAAAGTAAAAATTGCTACTTCAAATGAGTTTGGTGAGCCCCATGTAAGCAAGTAAGTTATTTAAGTAAAAGGAAGTCTGGTTCAAATGAGAATATTGCTTCTTTGGGACTCTGAATCTGCAGTTTTTAGCTTTTATAATGTCTGCTGAATGGATGGAGGGAGGGGGTAAAAGAGGAAGACAGGATACAAGAGGCTTTAAATGAAAATAAAAGCTGTTCTTACTGTTCATTATTTTCAGTTATTATTTATTATTATGATGATGGTTTTTTCATTTGTTTTGGAGACAGGGTCTTGCTCTGTTACCCAGGCTGGAGTACAGTGGAGGGATCATGGCTCACTGCAACCTGTGCAGTCCTCCTGCCTCAGCCTCCCAAAGTGCTAGCATTGCAGACATTAGCCACCATGCCTGGCCATCTTAGTCATTTTTAAGTGTACTGTTCAGTGGCAGTAATTATATCCACATTGTTCTGCTCCCATCGCTGCCATCCTTCCACAGAACTCTTTATCTTGCAAAACTAAAACTCTATACCCACTAAACAGTAAGCTCCCATTTCTCCCTCCCCACAGCCCCGGCAAACCAGCATTTTACTTTCTGTCTCTTATAAATTTCACTACTCTAGTTACTTTCATGTAAGTGGAATTACAGTATTTGGCCTTTTGTGAATGGTTTATTTCACTTGACATAACATCTCTAAGCTTCATTCATGTTGTAGCATGTGTCAGGATTTCCTTCCTTTTTAAGCTTGAATAATATCCCACTGTATGTGTATATCATGTACATTACCTTTCTAAAAACAACCTTTTAGCATAAGACTAAGACAAGGTCACTTAACGTTTGGGTTAACTCTAATGCCTGCTGGCTTACACAGACCTCTAAGAAAAGAGGCTATTTCCGCAATAGGGCTCTGGAACCAGATATCTTAGAGTGTGTATGGTATGAATATGGAAGTATAATTTTATTTAAATTCCAAAAATTTAATCACCATCCCCACTGTGGCTGGGGAGATGGTGACCCAGCCACAAGCCCATGCCAAGAGCTGGAGCTGCGCATGCCTGTCCTTGGTCCATCTTCATCAATATCCCCTAGTTTGGAAGACAGTCAGTTTGAGGACTTCCTCATAGTAGCTGCACAGGAAGTGAACCCTTGCTAGGTTCCCACTTGTCCTAGGAAATCCATTCAGACTGAGTTTGTCCTGGTATCTTCATTTCTTTAAAGAATTTACATGCTGGCCAGCGCAGTGGCTCATTCCCTATAATCCCAGCACTTTGGGAGACTGAGACAGGTGGATCACCTGAGGCCAGGAGTTCAAGACCAGCCTGGCCAAACATCGCAAAATCCCATCTCTACTAAAAATACAAAAATTAGCTGGGCATGGTGGCAGGCACCTGTAGTCCTGGCTACTTGGGAGGCTGAGGCAGGAGAATTGCTTAAACCTGGGAGGGGGAGGTTGCAGTGAGCTGAGATTGTGCCACTGCACTCCGGCCTAGGTGACAGAGGGAGACTCAATCTCAAAAAAGAAAAAAAAAAGAGAATTTACAATTTACATGCGTATTAAGTGGAAGAGGAATCTGTTACAACCATGACCTGCTCCTCTCAGCTCTTTATTACATAGCAAATTACAATATAGTGTCCATACTTTGGGTTCATTCCCATCCTGGACAGTGAATGAGCAAGAGCAGGTGTGTGTGTGTGTACGTGTGTGTGTGTGTGTGTGTGTGTGTGTGTGTGTCTGACCTGGCCCAAGGCCCAGGAGTACAACTAAATAGCTCTCAGTCTGAATTCTACAGCAAACTTGCTTTCCAAGCTCCAGGCTAGAAGCCAAATGTGTGTGCAAGTGCAAATTAGCCAAATTATTTCACTCTATTTGCAGGCAGTTGTGTTTCCCTAGTTGCAGCATAAGCATGCTTTTAGCGTTTAATATTAGTGATGGCCTTTGCCAGTTGCTTTAATTTCTTATGACCTCAATCAAGTCAGGACTCTTGTCCCTGCCCACAATATAGCATAAAGACCAAGTGGCTTACCCAGTGTCTCAGAAAATGCTAGTATTCAGAGAATGCTAGTTATTGAAGGATTCCAATTTGGCTTTAAATTGGGGATCACTTGATGTTGCAAATGAAATTGTCAAGACACCTTCTACATAGGAGCAATACACACTAAGGGCTGAATTAATTTTTGGAATTTATATAAAATTATACTTCCATATTTATACCACAAGCACCATCAAGAACCCACTTATTTCAGTCTCCCACATCTTGTTAAGGGTCTTCTGGGGATGGCTTGAGGTTTTTTGGCACTGAGTTCCACAGATAAGTCTCACCCAAGAATAACACAGAGGGTTCTGAATCCGTTTCAGAAGACCAGCTTCTGGTTTGTGTTGCATAGCAACTCAATTTTAGAAAGACGACTTCTCAGCAATCTCTCATTAGATCATGTGGTTTAATTTTTAATTAGTGATGCTCTGTACACTGAAGTATATTTCTGGCTAGGACAGAAGAGGTATTTATGAAACAAACATGTTAAAAATGTTCTGTATGAAAACTAGAGAAAAACTGGGGAAAAAATTACCGGTTTTATTCAGCAGTGACCATTTTAATCTGTACTGTTAAATTTTTCTCAGTGGCCACTAGATGGCATTTCTCATGTAGCGTTAGAAAATGTATGACTAAAGTGTGTTACGTTGCCAAAGTCATCAAAATAAATAGTGACCCAACATAATTTCATAAGAACAAAGTTTAGCCATGGGAAATGTTTTGTTATTTTCCATGGTGATTTGGTTTTATGGGTTTTTTAATGTGGGGAATGCAAACACACAAAACAGCAAATCAGAGACTTAGAAGCACACTGAGAGGCAAATATCTCTCATTTTTCAACCAAAAAGAATAGAGTTCATAGGAATTTTTAAAGAAAAATAACGGAGCTTATGTTTTATCTTATTTTTCTAACTAATTTTAGCATGTGGGAAAACGCTGGCAAAATATCATACTTACAGCATCTTGAAAACCAAACAGCACCACCTGGACTTGGCTAATGCCGTGGCTGTCAAAGTCCAGCTCCAGTTTCAGCTTTGACAGTGTGGTGGCTATGATTTTTCGATCAGTGGATCTCACAAATTCTCTGAGGCTTGCAATGAGGGTTGTGATGTGTTCCCATTTTAGTTTTGGTTCTTCGGCCCCCTGTGAATAAAAACCAACAATCCTTCAGTCAATCTGTGCTGGATAGACCAGCCATGGGAATCCTATCCCCATACCCCCTGTCCCTGCTTTTTTTGCTTTTGGTAGAGACAAGGTCTCACTATATTGCCCAGGCTGGTCTCGAACTCCTGGGCTCAAGTGAGCCTTTCACCACTGCATCCCAAAGTGCTGGGATTCCAGGTGTGAGCCATCATGCCCATCCAATTCCTACATCCCTTTCTGAGAAGAACTGGACTTCTAAATGTCTCCAAAGAAAAGACCATATTTTGAACTATATGGCTCCTCTTCACTCCTCCTACCGACACCATGAAATAATCAGAGAGAAAGGGCACCTGCCCCCCACACACTGGTCAGTAGCCATAATATAGTCAGATAACAAAGCTCTGTCCAAACCGACTGAGGCCATAAGATTCTTTCAGAAATTTTAATTGAGAACTAAAAAGAGACTTGGGCAATAAGCCATAGTATCTCAACCTGAAAGTCTGCCTAGAAAGAGAAGTCATAAATATGGTCATGAATATGTCCAACCATAAGAAAGGAAGCAGAAGCAATGGAACTGAGAAAGACAATCGGGAGTGTATTAGTTAATTTTCATGCTGCTGATAAAGACATATCTGAGACAGGGAAATTTATGAAAGAAAGAGGTTTAATGGACTTGCAGTTCCACATGGCTGGGGAAGCCTCACAATCATGGCAGAAGGCAAGGAGGAGCAAAGGCACATCTTACATGGATGGTGGCAGGCAAAAAGAGAGAGCTTGTGCAGGCAAACTCCCATTTTTAAAACCATTAGATCTTGTCAGACTCATTCACTATCACGAGAACAGCACAGGAAAGACCTGTCCCCATAATTCGATCACTTCCTACTGGGTTCCTCCCACAAAACATGGGAATTGTGGGAGTTACAATTCAAGATGAGATTTGGGTGGGGACACAGCCAAACCATATCAGGGAGTGAGAGGAGAAGTGGACAAAAACAGAAATTAGTACCAAGAGGATCAACAGCAACCAAGCCAGAGAAAAGATGTGCAAATTTCCTTGGGTTCATATTCTGTTTTCAGTGTCTGTGAGACTCAGCTAGGCACTATGGTTGGAATGCCTTAAGAGTCTACTTCCCTTATTGCTATGTGTGTCTATCTACAACATGTCCTTGGTACTTCAGTTGTCCTTACAGTGTGTCAATTCCTTGCAACCAAGAGGGGCTAATCTCAAACTTCATTCCTGAAACTACTCCTTATCCATCAATAAGGCAATTGCTTATAAGAATGGGCTGATGGACTATTATATTATACTAAAATATATTACAATATTCAAACAAATGCTCTCCCTCAAATTGAATTTTTCTTTTTTTTTTCCCTAAGAGACAGGGCCTCTCTTTGTCGCCCAGGCCAGAGTGCAGTGGCATAATCATAACTCACTGCAGCCCCTAACTCCTGGGTTCTAGCTCTCTTCTCACCTCAGCCTCCTGAGTAACTAGGGACTATAGGCATGTGTCATCACACTCAGATAATTTTTTTTTTAACTTTTTGTAGAGACTGAGTCTTGCTAAGTTGCCTGGGCTGGTCTCAAACTCCTGGGCTCAAGTGATCCTCCCACCTCGGCCTCCCAAAGTACTGGGATTATAGATGTGAGCCATTTTTTTTTTAAACACAAAGTCTCGCTTTGTCACCCAGATTAGAGTGCAGTGGTGCCAGCTTGGCTCACTGCAACCTCCGTCTCCCAGGTTCAAGTGATTCTCCTGCCTCAGCTTCCCAAGTAGCTGGGATTACAGGTGTCTGCCATCAGGCCCAGCTAACTTTTGTATTTTTAGTAGAGTCGGGGTTTCACCATGTTGGCCAGGCTGGTCTCAAACTCCTGACCTCAGGGGATCTGCCTGCCTCAGCCTCCCAGGTACTGTAATCCCAAACTGCTGGGATTTTAGGCGTGAGCCACCATGCCTGGCCCACATTGCTTCTTTAAGGAAGTACAGTAGGATATTATTTATTCCCATTTAACTTTAAGAAACAATCATGCTCATTTTTATTTCACACTGTACATTTTCTTACTGTATTATTAAAATTAAGATTCTTCAGCTGGGCTGTGAAAATTATAATTTCTAGGAGTCTATTAAAATAAAAAAGAAATGCACCATTGAGTTCTTTCTCTTAATATATTTTTGTTTGGAAGCTTGGTCTCAAGTTTATGTTTTCATGAGGTAAGATTATATTGAAAAGCTTGAAAGCTGTCATTAAAGGAATATTTTAAAATCAGACTGGGGCTGGGCGCGGTGGCTCAAGCCTGTAATCCCAGCACTTTGGGAGGCCGAGGTGGGCGGATCACAAGGTCAAGAGATCGAGACCATCCTGGCCAATATGGTGAAACCTTGTCTCTACTAAAAAAAGTACAAAAAAATTAGCCGGGCGTGGTGGTGCATGCCTGTAGTCCCAGCTACTCTGGAGGCTGAGGCAGGAGAATTGCTTGAAACTGGAAAACAGAAGTTGCAGTGAGCCGGGATCGCGCCACTGCTCTCCAGCCTGGTGATAGAGCGAGACTCTGTCTCAAAAAAAAAAGAAAAAAAAAAAAGTCAGACTGGGAACCATTATAAAGTTTGCCGGATTTTTTCCTTACCACAAACTAAATTGCATCCAAGGTAAAGATTCACAGGCAAAATCATAACACCATGAAAATAAGTTCAAGAAAAAAAATGTGAGTTATGCAGAAATTGGAAGCTTCTCTGAGTAAAAAATCAGTTACATGTTTGCCAATAGTTCAAATAGTAAACTTGTTTTTGACATTTAACTTTGTTTTTACAACAGAAAAACATGTTGCTTCTGGTTTTTTGCTATGTGTGTCACTGTCCTACAAAGGAACACGCTCTACTCTGGGAAATGTTTTCTATTCAGCCTTCTTCATCTACTTATGTCATCGTTTATTTCTGTTCTGACTCCAGTCTCTCCATGTTAACTCATTCATGTGCCTTTAAAAACAAGCATCTTGGCTAGTATCTGGTGAGCCTGACTCAGTGTCAACATAGATTAGACAGTATGCATTTCCTGTACTCCTAGTACCAGGGTGTGATGGTTAATACTGAGTGTCTACTTGATTGGATTGAAGGATACAAAGAATTGATCCTGGGTGTGTCTGTGAGGGTGTTGCCAAAGGAGATTAACATTTGAATCAGTGGGCTGGGAAAGGCAGACCCACCTTTGACCTCCGTGGGCACAGTCTAATCAGCTGCCAGCTCGGCTAGAATATAAGCAGGCAGAAAAATGTGAAAAGAGAGACTGGCCTAGCCTCCCAGCCTACATCTTTCTCTCATGCTAGATGCTTCCTGCCCTAGAATATGGGACTCCAAGTTCTTCAGTTTTGGAGCTTGGACTGGCTCTCCTTGCTCCTCAGCCTGCAGATGGCCTATTGTGGGACCTTGCGATCATGTGAGTTAATACTTAATAAACTCCCATATATAAACTCCCATACTATATGTTTAATATATGTATTCCATTAGTTCTGTCCCTCTAGAGAACCCTGACTAATACACAGAGTCTTCTGCAAAGATGCTCTCCAGTTTTTATCCTTTAAACTTCTTTAAAAACCAGGAGTGGATTTCAGAAGGATGTTACAGATTAAAGCATTTTTCATGGTTTAAGGATTTGAGGACCTGACGAACATCTAGATTTGGTTTTGTTATAACGTATAGGCTTAATGTAAATATGTATCTAGAAATAATACAATGACAAGAATTATTTCTATCTGATTGATTGTAGAAAAAAGGAAATATATTAGATAACTACTATTAGCCTGCTTGATAATGATAAGAATAACAGTTAACAGTTATGGAATATTTGGTTATGATTTAAATCACTCACAATCTCAGTTAGCAACCTTATGAAGTCAACTCCACTATCATAGATGAGGAAGTTCAGGCTCTGAGAAGTTCACTAAATTGCCCAAATTGCACAGCCTTTAAGTGATGGAACCAGGCCTCAAACAGAGGGAAATCTAAGCTAAGCCCAAGCTCCTAACCATTATATTCTACTGTGCCCATGACCTGTAATAGCAGCTGTCAACCAGGGTCAGAACCTGTTCTACCACTGAATCACCACTTGACGTCACAGGAAAGGATTCCCAACATCCTTAACAGCACAGTCAGAAGGACCCTCACCATCATGTGGCCATTATGGATTCAGCATGCGATTCTGATCAGCAGTTTTGGATTCTCACTGGTAGCTTCATGCTGGTGCACTAAGGCACGTCTTTTGATGGTTGCTTTTAAGAATTTATTTCATTTCTCCTTTTACAGAGAACATTCAAATGGTACCTTAAAACTAGGAGGTACCAAACAATTGAATATGATTAACCACTCTAGCATTTAAGTATTCCAGCACAGTCATAGAAGTGACGGTCGAGGCAGTCCTAGCCCTGATGGAGCTAGGGTCCAGCAACGAGACAAAGAACAGACCCCAAACAAGCTGGCATTTTCTGTACTGGGAAAGCACATTCTTTGGGGGGGGAGGATTAGAGATTTAGGCAATTCCTGGGTTTTATGTGTTTCTGACCAAAATCAAGCATCTTAAAGGTTCACAAGAGACCCCTTCACTCCGCAGTGGCTAATGCTGATTTACTTTCCTTCTCCACCTCCAATGCCTCCCCACCACCCCACTGTATGTTTTTCCCAGCACTTGTCACCATTGGGCCTACCAGCGAGGCAGAGTAATGTGGTGGTTAAAGCAAAAACTTCAGAGCCAAACTGCCTGGGTCCAAATCCTAACTCCATCACTTAGGGCTGCATGACTCTGACAAACTACTCAAGTCCTCTGTGTCTGTTTCCTCATGTGTAAAATGAGAATGCTAATGGAACTATTAGTATAGTACTACTGTCATGAAGATTAAATGAGCAAATATACATGGAATACTAACAATAGTACCTGGTCCAAAGAAAGTGTTTGCTGTTGTTACTATAGGTTTAACATATATACATACATATATATATATACATATATATGTATGTATATATATTTGTCTGTTTTTCTTTTTCCGCTAGAATGTCAACTTCAGAGGGATGCAGATCTTTTTGTCTGGTTCGCCATGGTATCCTCAGCACTTAGTACAGTGCCTGGTCTCTGGCTGATGCTCAGTAAGTATTTGTTGAATAAATGAATGAACTACAAGTGCTGCCCAGCTTCTCTCTCCATCCAGCTTGGTTCCTCTTACTGGGTCAACCCAGTCCTGTTGTCAGTCTTTGAATGACAACTGTGAGCCAAAGGAAAGCCCAGACAGAAGGCTGATGACTCGAGACTGTTCCTGTCTCCACCACATCTCCCAGCACTGCCACAAAGCATGCACAACACCCATCCTCCCCCGACTCAGAGGCCAGCTATCCTCACTCTAGAAAATCTTCTTTCTGGCTGTAGGAGTAATTGCTCGAGACAGCTTTCCTTTAGGACCCAAGTCAGGGTTTTTGAGAGTGTGTAGAAGATACTCAGTTCAGTTTTCCTTGTACCAAGGCCCTACTGGCACATATATGGCCTTTCAGCTCCTTCTATGAGATCTAAAGAGGTGAACCTTAGGGAATTCCTAAGGTGATGAAATGTTCAGCAAAGAAGCATGGTGAGGTTCTTAAGACAGAGACAGGCTAAGATTGTTTAGCAAGAGCCAAGAGAGAGCTTTGCTCCATTTACATCTCAATAAAAGATGGGAACAGGTAAACTGTTGTACTAAGAGACTTTAAAAACTTGGCTGGACTCCTCCAGCCCCAACCTTTTTGTAGCTATTTTCTCAGGACACAGGGAGGGAAGGAGCTATGTGCAGTAGTCCATAGTGATCATGAAGCACAAGTGGAGGCCACGGGCAAGGGAGGCAGGTGGATGAATTCCTGGTATCCATTGAACTCAAGAGGACGAGAAGTGTCATATCAGGTACTAAGCGTGTCTGTGGGAAGCTGTATCCATAAAAAGCTTGGGGCTGAGGGAAATTCTGTTTTCTCCTGGTGCAGATTTGGGAAGGGGATTATTCCTTGCATCTGTACGTAGAATTCCAGGGAGTACATTTTCCCAGTTATTATGGTTCTGTGTCCTCCAGATTCATACGCTGAAGCCCTAACTCTCAATGGGATGTATTTGGAGATAGGGCCGCAAAAGGGATACTCAGAGCTAAGTGAGGTCATAGGGTGGGGCCCTAATCCAATTGAACTGATGTTTCTGATATGCATATCAAAAGAGGAAGAGACACCAGGGCTGTAAGTGCACTGGAAAAGACCATGTGAGTGCATGATAAGAAGGCGGCCATCTGCATGCTAAGCAGAGAGGCCTTGGAAGAACCCAAACCTGCCAACTCCTTGATCTTGGACTTTCAGCCTCCAGAACTGTGAGAAAACAAATTTCTGTTGTTTAAGCCACCCGGTATGTGATAGTTTGTTATGGTTGCTTGCTATAGTTTGGATGTGATTTGTTCTGCCAAAACTCATGTTGAAATTTAATGGCCAATGTAATGATATTGAGAGGTGGTAGAGTCTTCAAGAGGTGTTTGGGTCATGAGACTCATGAAGGGATTAAAGCAATTCTCATGCGATTGGGTTAGTTCTCAGGAAAGCCAGATGTCATAATGTCAGTTGGCTCTCCTTGTCCCTCTCTTTTCTACTCAGGCCCCACTGCCTTTCTACTTTCTGCCATGAGTTGAGGCAGCACAAGGCCCTCACCAGATGCAGATGGGCCGCCGGATCTTGGACTTCCTAGGTCTCCAGAACCATGAGTCCAAATAAACCTTTTTTCTTTATAAACTACTCAGTTTCAGGTATAAACTACTCAGTTTCAGGTATAGCAACAGAAAATGGACTAAGATATGGCCCTAACAAACTAGTATATCAAGGAACGATAGTTTCGCTGACAAGCTTGGTTTTTTCAGAGTACTAAGGCCTTCTAACCTATGATATACAGCAGATCCTCAAATAACACTGTTTTGCTCAATGTTGCTTCATTATAACCTTGATGAGAAAAAAAAAATTGATTCCTGGTAGGGGCCACTGTCTGTGTGGAGTTTGCACATCTTCTCCCTGTCTGTGTGGTTTTCCCTGGGTACTCTGGTGATATGGTTTGGCTGTGTCCCCACCCAAATCTCATCTTGAATTGTAACTCCCATAACCCCCATGTGTCACGGGAGGGACCCAGTTGGGAGGTAACTAAATCACAGGGGAGGGTCTTTCCTATGATGTTCTCATCATAGTGAATAAGACTCATGAGATCTGATGGTTTTATAAATGGGAGTTCCCTCCACACAAGCTCTCTTGCCTGCTGCCATGTAAGACATGACTTTACTCCTCAATTGCCTTCCGCCATGATTGTGAGGCCTCCCCAGCCATGTGGAACTGTGAGTCAATTAAACCTCTTTCCTTTATAAATTACTTAGTCTCAGGTATGTCTTTATTAGTAGCATGAGCACAGGCTAATATAGTTTCCTCTGCAACCCGAAGATGTGCAGTTAGGTTCATTGGTGTGTCTCCATGGTCCCACTGTGACTGACTGTGAGTGTGTGTGTGAATGTACCCTACAGTGGAATGGTGTCCTGTCCAGGGCAGGTGCCCAATTGGTACTGAGCTGCCAGAACAGATCCTGGCCACCTATGGCCCTGAATTGGATGGGATAAGTGGGTAAATAGTTATCTTGTTTTATTAATCTTTCTTAAATGTATATAGGGTTCACATTTATTTCAATATTGACTATTAGAAGTGTTTTCATCTTTATTTAGGAGTTTGTTCATGTTTTTGTCACCAGAAATATGCCGTAGGAACTTAACTCTTGTTTATATCAGTTAGCCTATGGTAAAACTGGTATGGTTATATGTTATTTTGCTTAAGTCACAGTTTCCAAGGACCTATCAACTACATTAAGTGAAGACTTACTGCAATTTACTTCTCATTGCCCTTTACCTGCCATCTAAATATAGCCTCACAAGCTCAGGGGTTCTGTTGTATTTGCTGATGTTTCCCAAATGCTGAGAGGAGCAACTGGCAGGTAGCCTCATGCTAATCTCAGAATCAGCAACTCACATGGCTCAATGTGTGTTTATTGATGGAATGAACAAACAAATGAATGAAGAGTAAAAGAGGCTTGTAGGGACTAGTTGGAATGTCACCAATGTGAAAAATTTGCTTCTTAAAAAGTTACGTTCAAAAATGCAGTGAAAAAATTGTTTCCCTATGTTTATATTAATATATTCCCTAATGTAGGGGTTTACTTTCTTTTTCCCCTGGGGTAGGTTTGTTTATCATCATGAGCACGACAGCTTCCTCCTGCCTTTCACGTCATCTGTGGCTGCTGCAGGCGGTTAGGATATAGGTAAAATACACAAGTAAACGTTGGGAAATGAAGCACCTGGGAGAGGATGTACCTGAGCTAAAGATTCCATCAGGTTTCTCACGATTTTGTCTTGGTCTTCTGTCAGGATTCTGTGAAGCGTGGCTCGCCTCTCACTGTCCTTCCTCAGCATGAAGAATCCGGAATCTTTCTCTTCAGGGGAAGGGGGAGCACTGTGATCTTCAAAATTCTCATCTGGAATGCTGAGAAAATTTATGCTGCATAAATCACGGTTTCCTTTATAAAATGACACACTTACCAACATACTTCTCTCGCCCCAAGTAAGTCAGGTCTTTACCCCAAAAAGAGCGTCCGAATTCCCTTTACGTCTCTTTCTCCACAGGATTTGGCTCTGGTTTTGAAAGACAAGGGGTCCACTTTCAACTCCGTGTCGGGTGAAACTGAGCCGTACTCACTGCTGCTGCTGGTGTCCTCCACCAGCACAGGTACCGGCAAGGATATGCTCCTGAGATATTCTGTTGTGGTGACAGGAGGGAAAAGGTAAGACACTTTAAAAAATGTACACATACTGAAACAACCATTGAAAGAGACCCATATTCTTTGCCAAATATCTTGTTGCAATGAGCAGCATAATTATGCTATGTAAGGGGATGGTCATGTGTTATGACTGCCCCTGTTGCTCAGCATAACCCATACAGTGGGGCAGCTAGGAAAGGCCTCCCAGGCCCTGGGAGGGATATCTCCAGGGTATCAAAACAGTCAAGGAAGCACCAGGCTCAGCGAGTCTGATCCTCTTTTTTACTGACTACTAATTATTTCTGTTTATGGGTTTCAGTTTTCATATTTATAAAATTCAAGGTTAGACTGATCATCTCTAAGCCTGCTCTTCAGGGGCTTAAGGGTCTACGTTAGCATCTTGGGGCTGCCTTGGTTGGGATGAGTGAGTGGGATGCTGTAAGTCTAGACCACAGGTTCCAATCCTGTTTTACCTGAAACCAGAGCAAATATGATGACTGTCATATATCACAGTTCTACTTAAGGATTCATATAAAACACTAAAAACCAATTTTGGAAACAGATGGACTAGAGGATCTCTTAGGTCTTTCCTGGTTCTCAGATACTATGATTCTTTAGTAGACATGAGCTTCTTCTTTGTTTGGATGGAGACTGAGATGGTGGTATTGCCTATATTTCCACAAACATTGGTTTTAAAGAAAGTAGTTTTTGCCAGAAACATCTTTAGCAAACACATATCCTAAAGCTATAAAAGTCTTTTAATAAAGAATGAAGGTATAAAATTATAGAAAGGAAATCCACTGTTGTCTGGAATATCCTTTTTACTAAATTCCTCTTGGGCTGAACTGAATCAGCTGCCCTGATCTTAAGGATAGCAGGGGACTCCTGACATTGGTTTCAGCTGTAGGGAGAAAGAGGGACGTAGATGCAGCTTCCAGGAACAGCTGACTTCAGGGGAAAACAACTTACTGGTCAGTAACTGGAAAGTCTCCCCAGGATGAATGGTTGACTTATCTGCTGTTATTTAAATAGTTTTGTAGCTGAATCACTAGAAGGCAGGAAGCAAGATGAAGCCACAAAGAGTTGCTGAATGGACCAATATAGTACCAGTATGCAAATGATATGTGGCAGGGGAAATGCCTGGCATGTAGTGTTGCCCCAGTATACCTGACCATGGAGTCCCTTTATTCGGGAGCAGCTCATGGGCCTAGCATTTCATGGACCATATTTTAGGCAGTGCTGCTACAGCAGGAAGGAAATGGGTGACCTCTTCCTTGCTGATAATAGTAAGGTTGTCTGAGAGAAGAAAGGTTTGTAGGGGGCCCAAACACTGAACTACTTTTGAATCATTCCTGGAGAAGGTCAAGGTCTATAGTGTGCCTTGTTTCACTTTAGAGACAACATCAGCTCTATCTGGGGGGCAGGGAACAGATTTCAGAACAGAAAAAAACAGCTGCTTGGGAGAAACAGTTTCACTGATACGAGATGTCACTGTTGGAAGAATACAGCTGAAGGAAGATCTCTCGGCTTTACTGAGTAGCCAATCTCTTTATATGAAGGGATACGGGCTGGGCACAGTGGCTTATGCCTGTAATCCCTGTACTTTGGGAGGCCGAGGTGGGTGGATCACCTAAGCTCAGGAGTTCGAAACTAGCCTGTCCAACAGGGTGTAACCCCATCTCTACTAAAAATACAAAAATTAGCCAGATGTGGTGGCAGGTGCCTGTAACCCCAGCTACTTGGGAGGCTAAAGCAGAATTGCTTGAAGGCGGGAAGTGGAGGTTGCTGTGAGCCAAGATCGCACCATTGCACTCCAGCCTGAGTGAGGAGAGCAAAATTCCATCTTGAAAAAAAAAAAGAAGGGGTGGAATTCACTGCTGATCCTTGAGACTTGGAGAGAGTTTCTTCAGCAGCCCATCTTTATGAGATGCATGCCACACTCAGAAATGGAGGTGCGCATCATTCGTAGTTCAAAGACAAAATTGTTGTTTCTTGGTAGTAAAGAGATTAAATCCTGTCTAGAACAGTACCAGATGAGGGGTTCCTATCATGTGTTTCTGTGTCTGTGTGGTGTGTGTGTGTGTGTGTGTGTGTGTGTGTGGTGCATGTCTGTGTATCTAAAGAACAGAGGGAGTAAGGACCTGAATTATCCTGTACTTTGGCTTTTTGGTCATATCATGTGATTTGATTATCCAGTAATGAGAGGGCTTGTGTCATACTTGTGAATTTTAACGTTGCTGTGACTACTAACTGCCTAAAAGGAGGCCTAATGAGGTAAAACTGTATATGTTTAAGGATGGAACCTAGTGCCTGTCACTATGGCTCATTAAGGAAATAAAGGGACTTATAGATATTCTGCATGATCTACATGCAGAGCCCTGATTCCCTCGTTGGCTTGATTTTATTTTTATTTTTGAGATGGTGTCGCACTCTTTTGCCCAGGCTGGAGTGCAGTGGCACAATCTCAGCTCACTACAACCTCCGCCTCCTGGGTTCAAGTGATTTTCCTGCGTCAGCCTCCCAAATAGCTGGGATTACAGGCATGTGCCACCACGCCTGGTTAATTTTTGTATTTTTAGTAGAGATATAGAGTTTTGCTATGTTGGCCAGGTTGGTCTCGATCTCCTGACATCAAGTGATCTGCCTGCTTCAGCCTCCCAAAGTGCTGGGATTACAAGTGTGAGCCACTGCACCCAGCCTGCTTGATTTTAAATGAGTAAACCGGATTCTAGATTGAGCTCCCTTCTCTGTTAGGCACATGCGTTCATTCATCCAACATACAGTTGCAGATCACTGACTATTTGTCAGGTAGCCAGCAGGACTTGCTGATGGACCGGGTTCGTGAAGGGTATGAAAAGGAAGACTCAAAAATGACCCCAAAGTAGAATTCTGGCCTAAGAAACTGAATGGATGCATGTAGTACTTATATACTAAGTTGAAAAATAATACAGGCCAGAAAGGAAAGTACTTTTTAATGGATAAGGAGTGTTGTTTGACAGCTCAGTTTGAAAAATGAAGAAGGCAACTAGGGGGCCAGGCACGGTGGCTCACGCCTATAATCCCAACACCATGGGAGGCCGAGGATCACCTGATGTCAGGAGTTCGAGACCAGCCTGGCCAACATGGCAAAACCCTACCTCTATTAAAAACACAAAAATTAGCCTGACATGGTGGTGTGTGCCTGTAGTGATGGCTACTCAGGAGGCTGAGGCAGGAGAATTGCTTGGACCCAGGAGGCAGAAGTTGCAGTGAGTCAAGATCATGCCACTGCACTCCAGCTTGGGTGACAGAAGAAGACTCCATCTCAAAAAAAAAAAAAAAGAAAGGCAATTGGATATGAGTTTGGAGCTCAGAACACTCGGCTAGATAGACCCTCAGCAGCCTACTGGCTGGAGATGGTGTTTAAAGGATGACATAATTTAGGGAAAGATACAAAGACAGCATAGACCCAGCCCTTAAGAATGCCAGTATTTAGAGAAAAAGAAGAGGATGAACAGGCAGCCAAGAAGAGTGACAAGGAGCAGCCATGAGGTTGGAGGAAAGCAGAGAAAATGGGGTGTCATGGAAGCCTACACAGGAGAGGGCGAAAGTAAGAGAACGGTCATCCAGGCCAAGGGCCACTGAGAAGTTGAGTAGGTTGGGAAAAGCACTTGTTGGATTTGGCTAAAGAAATCTCATTAGACCTCGGCCAGAGCAGGTTCAGTGATCACGTGGAAGGGGAGACGCTACATGGGCGGGAAGAAAGAGGTGGAGATCTGGAGACACTGTACTTCAAGACAGAAAGCTGTGATGGGGGGCAAAAACATGGTGGTGTCAGCCAATGAGGCCACCGTAGATCAGGGGAAGGACCCGGTTTAGGACAGAAGACACTAGAGCATGTGTATATGGAATACACTGGGAGAGGCAGAAGTTGGAGGAGTCATGGGGGCCGGGTGAGGTGTGGGATCCAGGACCCAACTGTGGGGGGTTGGCCTTTTGTAGGAAAATGGATGTTTTCTCTGTTGTAGGAAATGGAAAGAGCGAGACTGCTGAGACAGATCGCTTTAAACATTTGTGGTGGAAATATGATCAAATCCACGCCTGAGATTTCTAGCTTCTTAAGTTATGAAGATTTCCAGGCAAGTGAGAATGCATAGTGCCTTTCTGTGTCACTGTAAAAGGGAAGAAGCTCAGGTATAACTATTTCCAGCAGAGCACAGTGAGTTTCCAGATATCACAGAGGTTACAAGTTCCTTGACATCAGCTCATACGCGTGAGTGATTGGGACCCCAGGCTGCAAAAGAGGAGCCTGGCAGGCTTTCCACTCATGGGCAGCCTTACTGCTGATGTCTCACCAGGAATTAAGAAGCCCTCCACTGTGGGGCTGTCCATGAAGTCTAAAAGAGGCTGAATGAGACTCTCTGAGGATAGGACATGTCAAAGATGTGTCTCTAGGGAGATGATTCTTATTGGCCTATTTCAGGGGCTGATGGAAAGGAGTGTGAGCCCCAAAGAGATGGCTTTACCAAGAGGCCAGGAGAATAGAACAGGCTGGAGTTTGGAGGAGTGACAGGCCACTCTACGGACTCTAGATTGTTGGGAGCTCCTGTCTATGGAAGGGAGGTAGTGTGACCTTTAAGGAATTAGATACATTCCTGCTTTGGGAAAGTGGGGATCTTCTAAAGGGTGAGGTGGCCTCAGATCCTAACAGCTATTCATGATGACTAGGGATCTTCATGGTTCCCCTTCTCCTAACAGTTTAGGAACAAATTCCGGCCACAACGCAGAGTCTCTTAACGGGTCATCCTGCCTCCAGTCTCCAATTGACCAAACACAGAATAATGGTTCTTACACTGCAGTGATTACAAGAATCATCTGGGTTTACTTAAAAGTACAGAATTCCACCTTGCACCTCCATATTCTGAGAAGGGCCAGGCATCTTAATTTTTAACAAGCATCACAAGAGATCCATGCAGGCAGGATCTGGGACCATCTGAGGCATGGCTATATTCCTAGTGTCTCGTGCCTACATTCTAGTGCTAAGTGCACAGCAGAGGGTTAAAAATGTTGTGGAATAAATGTAATTAAATAAATCATCCTTACACAGCTATGGGAATGATCCATCAATAGCTTCACTGTCCAATATGGTCGCTACTACCTCCCTATGGTTATTAATATTAACATTTAAATAATAAAAATTCAGTGCCTCAGCTGTGGTAGCCATGTTTAGAGTGTCTAATCGTCACATATGTCTAGTGGCTCATGTACTGGACAGGGCAGATACAGGACATTCCTCTTACTGCAGAATCCTGGGTCCAGTGCTGGTCTGTATTATTTCAGATAAAAATGCCCCCGACTCTCCACCCATACTCGCTGATTCCTTAGCATTTCATAAGGAGACCTTTGAGATCTGAGCCTGCTCCCCACTCCAGCATCATCCCTCCCCTTTTACCGTAAGCACCAGTGCTGCTGAGCCAGCAAGGCTCCCTTAACACAGAGGAAAGTTTCACACATTCTGGCATTAACTGATGCGAGGAGTGGCCTCCCCTGGCTCTCCACTCCCCATCCACCTGTTAAGTTCACATTTGCCCTGACTCATCAGGTATACCCCACTGGAAAATTTGCCTTGAAACGGCATTCTCAGACTGACTGCAATCACTGTCTCTCCCTTTTGACTCCTTTAAACAGACTAAACTATACTATAGTAGAGATGATTTTTTCCAGTGTTTCTCTCCTAGAAAGTCAATGACTCTTTAAAATCAGGAACTCTGTCTTTATCATCTTATACATCCAAGGGCCTACCACATTTCCCACGCACATGGTAACTGTACAATTAATATTTAAGTTAAAGTTAATTACTTAAATCTCTGGGTCTGTGTGTGGCCAAGGGAGAGCAGTCAGGATGAGACAAGTCACGTCTCTCTCTAAAGGAGAAGGGGGTCTGATCGTCACCACCCTCTTACTCCCCTCTGGAGGGAAGCCAAGTGCAGTTATGGGAGGTAGAGAACCTTCAGGTGGGCCTGCACTCTAGACAGAAACACATATGCGACCTATAGAAAGTACCTGGGGAAGGAAGAGGCCTGTATCTTGTATTCATCTAGAAGGAGAGTAAGACTAGCTAATTGTTTCAATTAATATGAGGCATGCCATTTTCTGTAATATCTAGGAACAATCAAATGGGATTCTAGGCCAGGCATGATAGCTCATGCCTGTAATCCCAGCACTTTGGGAGGCCAAGGTGGGTAGATCACTTGAGGCCAGGAGTTTAAGACCAGCCTGGCAAACATGGCGAAACCCCATCTTTACTAAAAATACAGAAATTAAGCATGGTGGCGGGAACCTGTAGTCCCAGCTACTCAGGAGGCTGAGGTGGGAGGATCACTTGAGCCTGGGTGGTGGAGGCTGCAGTGAGCCAAGATTGTGCCACTGCACTCCAGCCTTGGACTCTACCTCAAAAAAAAAAAAAAAGGGAGGGGGTGGATTTTAGCTCCTAATTTGGTTATCACATCTGCCCTTCTCTCCTAGGGAGAAGAGTCATATCCAGGCAATGACATTGTTTTAGCTGAGAGTCTGAACAGTTTAATCATGAGGGGAATTGGGGACTATCCCTTTTTCTAGGCCCAAGTCCCTGTGTGAGCATGAAGGGCAAAAGGGCAGTGAGAACTGATTGTCTGGAGTTCAGCAGGTTTCTACCTTCCATCTCATGGTCACTCCAAGGTACATGGTCGCTGAGAAGACGTGGGCAGAAATGCCCACTTAAATGATCTCTCTCTTGCCACCCCCCATCTCTCTCACATGCACACTCTTGCCAAGTGTGTATAGTTGAGTTCACAGAAGTTAAATGCGTGTGTGATGGGAACCTATTCCCTGCAAACAAAATCCAAGCCATGTGGAAGGGATAAAACAATCATGGATTAAACTTCCAGGCACAGCTCCAAGGCTCTTTCAGGATATTATTTTATTTCATTCTCAGAACCAAATCTGCAAAGTAAGAAATGTTACCAGCATAGAATGACAGAGGAAACAAGCAAATTGCTGCATGGTCCATATTGAGAAAGTGGGTCAGTGGGATCATAACCTACTTCTGTGTAATTCTGAAGTCAGTGCCCACATTAGGACACCAGAGCCAGGCTGGTCAGAAGGTTGCCAAGCACTGCAGGGCTGACCTCGTGACAATGCAAGGCTGCTTTCTGGAGCCCAGGCTGTCATGGAGAAAAGAGGTGCGGGGGGTACAGGGGTGTGCCTTTCCTCTTCTCAGAGTTTCCCTAGATTCTCAGAATGGAAGAAATGGAAGAAGGAAAAGTGAAGAGGCTGTACCCAGGAAACCCCAATGAACAGGCCTCTACTCTGGGCCGACTGGCTTTGGGACATCTGAGGAATCTGCAAAAACCTGCCCCTGGCCTGCAGAACCGTGCACAATGAACGAACATTAAGCCCCCTGAACTACTGGATCAACCACTCATCCAACTTAGGAAAATCTAACACGATGTTGTTTGTTTCTTTTTATTTTTGAGAAAGGGTCTCTCTCTGTCAACCAGGCTGGCATGCAGTGGTGCAATCACAGCTCACTGCAACCTCCGCCCCCCAGGCTCACTCGATCCTCCCACCTCAGCCTCCTGAGTCGCTGGGATCATAGGCATGTACTACTACACCCAGCTATGTTTTTGCATTTTTAATAGAGATGAGGTCTTACCATATTGCCCAGGTTGGTATTGAATTTCTGAGCTCAAGTAATCCACCCACCTTGGCCTCCCAAACTGCTGAGATTACAGGCGTGAACCACCGCACCCAGCCTCATGTTCATTTCTTTATTATTCTTTGAAATGCTTTAATGAATCTTCCTAGAGCAAATCTACCTTCTCTACTTTCCTAGTTATGATCCGCAAAAGCTGACGTTAGAAAACAAAGGCACAATAACTCCTGGCCACTAAAAATAGAATGCATCACCCCAAAGATGACAGACGAAGGTATCTGGCATTGAAATTTTCCACAAGAAATCCATTAGGTAAACAACTGGCTCCTAGATAAGGAAGCATTTACTTCACTCAAATTGAAGATGTCAAAAACACAGGCACCATCTTGCTTTCAGGAAGAAAAAATTTAAGCCACCCCCACTCATGAAAGAGAAAAAATGAGGGGTTTCCAAAGGAATGAGCACAGTCAGGCTTACAGCTGCACACATCCCTGTATTACTCAGAAGCCCCCATGTAAGCTGGGAGCAGAGGATGAAGCTACTTGATGGGAAGTCTGGAGCTTATCACACAAGACACCAGGTCTCGGCTCAATGGGCAAAGTAAAAACAAACTCAACTCACCGTTTGATCCAGCTGAAAGAGCTGTGGAAAGAAAGGCAAATAGCTATGAATAAGCACATGCTGGGTTTGTTGTTAAACTGAGAAATCAACAAAAAGTGAATGCCTGAAATGGGATCAATGTCCTTTCCAAACATTCAATCTGCCCATTCTCATCCAATATAAACACCAAAAAATGCCAAGAACAATTAGAATCTTTACTTGCTTTTTTTTCTGAGTTATAGACAATTACTGCAAAAATATAATGTATTTATATATTTTTACACTGCTGTTTTATTTGTAGCTGTCAATCTTTGCTCTCTTTCTTTTTTCTTTCTTTCCTTTTTTTGGGGTATAATTATTCAGAAGTCTATACCCTAAGAGGCAGCAGGTACTTTCTACCACCTAAAATTAAAAGAACATACTACCTACAGGGCTTCGAAATTCAACAGCTCTGTAATGGCTCTGTAGCCCATTTATGGTGATCTGGGGTTTCAGCTCTAAAAGCTAAATTTAACCCCTTTTATACCTGAACCTTAGTATCCACAATGCTAGATCGATATAGATGCTGACATATTAACTACCTACTATGAGACTGAAGACTATTACTTATGAGGTCCCAGCATTTGTGAAATTGATGGAACACAGCTCTCCGATACTAGAACCAAATGCCTGAGAACACTGTGCTAATATTTACACCAATTTCCAGTGATATCTGTAAACAGGTTAGTTTACTTCCGGAAAATTCTTCCATCGTAAAAGCTTGGGATTTAGGGACTCAGACTATATCCTCTTCAAAGCAACCACATACCTGAAAGCTTAGGTTGTGTCTTTTTCTTTTTGCTTGAAACTTTTAAAAACTCATCAACAAGCAAGTCGTTAGCACAGGCTCTCTTGTCAGGGTCTGGTTCAAAACATTTCAGTATGAATGCCTTGGCCTCTGCAGACATGGACTCTGGGATCTCAGGGTGGACTTTAAACATCCCCACCTAAGACATAAATATAAAATATAAAAAATTCACTCTTCTGAGTGAACACCTCAGCACCTGAACCCCAGCTCCCACAACTTGATCCCCCAATGCAACAAGATCCTTTATCATACAACACAAATTCATGGCTTTTCGTAAAGACAGAGAAGATAGGTGTACTGTAGGTTATAGAAGGTCTACAGAGTACCTTTGTACCTTTATCAGTGGCACAGGCAGAATAATTGGTTGAAGAAAGTAGATAGCACTATGAAGTAACAATTTAGTCCTTCAAAGCTTTAGAACACATTGGTACACTGGAAAAAGGATTTTTTTTTAAGACAGGGTCTCACTCTGTTACCCAGGCTAGAATGCAGAGTGGTGCCATCTCAGCCTTGACCTCCCAGGCTCAAGAGATCCTCTCACCTCAGCCTCCTGAGTAGCTGAGATTACAGGTGCATGCTCCCACACCTGGCTAATTTTTTGTATGTTTTGTAGAGACGGGGTTTTGCCACATCGCACAGGCTGGTTCAAACTCCTGGGCTCAAGCGATCCACCCACCTCGGCCTCCCAGGTGCTAGGGTTACAGCATGAGCCACCATCCTCAGCCACTAAGCTGAGACCACTGAGTTGCTCACAATAGCTAAGTGCCAGGCATTGTGCTGGGATTTTTCCACTTATGAATCTCATCAAATCCTTCCAACAACCCAGTGGATTAAATATTTCCCTTGTTACACCAATGGAAAATAACGCTTAGAAGGGATGAGGTGACATGGTTAAGAAAAGGGAGATCTGGGATTTGAACTTGAATTTGTTTGGATTAAAGCCTATGTTCTTTTCCCTATTACATGATTTGATTTGTGACTATCTTCTCTGTCTCAAATCACCTACATCAAAAGAGATATTTAAAAGTACTTTAAAATTAAACAAACAATATTTTTATAACAATTCAAATTTACTTATTGCTGCTATTCTAAAAACATTAATGGTATTTTCATTGTTTAACACAAAGAAAATTTTCAAAAGAAATCCTTTTGTTCTTATATAGCTTATGTAAATGTTATGTAAACAATATATAATTATTTGTAAGAATTATATAGCCTATACTACGTGTCAGACACAGTACTAAGTACTTGGTACATTTTACCTCATTGACTCCTCAAAAAACTACTAGAAGGTACTTTTTTTTTTTTTTAAAGACGGAATCTAACTCTTTCACCCAGGTGGGAGTGCAGTGGTGCAATCTCGACTCACTGCAACCTCCACATCCCTGGTTCAAGTGATTCTCCTGCCTCAGCCTCTTGAGTAGCTGGGATTACAGATGCCTGCCACCATGCCCACCTAATTTTTTTTTTTTTTTTTTTTTTTTTTTGTAGAGACAAGGTTTCCTCAAGTTGGGCCAGGCGGGTCTTGAACTCCTGGCCTCAGGTGATCTGCCCACCTTGGCCTCCCAATTTGCCGGAATTCCAGGCATGAGCCACCATGCCCGGCCGACAGGTACTATTTTTATCCCTATTTTACAGATGAGGAAACTGAGTCATGAGTAGGTTAAATAATTTGCCCAAAGTCTCAAGTGTCTTGACCATGTGGGAGCTTGGATTCACACACTGTAAAATCAAGCACGGTGCCAGAGTCCATGTCACGTCATCTCTCTTCTGTGCACAGCTTAGACTGGCCTAATGTGACAAAAACACATAGTATAATAATCATTGCATTCATGAATTATAAAGCAGCATTTCAGATAGGTCCTAGACATTGGAGAAAACCTGAAAGACTGGCCAAGAAGAGAAAGACATCACTCATGGCAAGAAAGGCACCTCTCTTGGCACATTTCACTGCTCGTTCAGGCTTGGTCACACTACTCATTTTTCTACCAGCAGTGTCCTGTCAGAATGTCTTCAAGCTTAAAGCCAAGCTCTGCACAAAAGCAGAAAGCCTGTAACAACATATGGCCCCTCACAAGAGGCTGTGCATAGATGGAGTAAGGGCTAGAAATACGGCCTACAGCAGGGAGAGGAATAACAATTACCATCCAAAGTCCTCTCGGGCCGAAGCTGAGAGCTCACGCTTTTAATCCTAGCACTTTGGGAAGCCAAGGCAGGCAGATTGCTTGAGCTCAGGAATTTGAGACCAGCCTGAGCAACATGGTGAAACCCCATCTGTACTGAAATACAAAAAAATTAGCTAGGTCCGGTGGTGTTGCGCCTGCAATCCCAGCTACTCAGGAGGCTGAGGCACAAGAATTGCTTGTACTCGGTAGGTGGAGGTTGCACTGAGCTGAGATTGTGCCTCTGCACTCCAGTCTGGGTAACAGATCAAGACTGTTTCAAAAAAAAAAAAAAAAAAAGTCCTCTGCCTTGGATTCCACAGGGTAGAACAAAAAACAGTAAAAAAATTTTTTAAAAAGTCCTCCGCCTGAGAGAATAGGAGACATGTGAGTTTTACTTCTTGGGAAGCATGTTTCCATTTCAAACTTCCTGTTGGCCTGGCAGTCTGGCAGAAGGCCTGCAGGGACTCAAGAGGCAGGTCATAGCAATGCCCAATCCCCAAATTCCAAAATGCTGGCACCTGTGGTCTCACAGGCGTATTTCTCTGATCAGGTGCCTCTTCCTACAAAAGGTGGGGCTTCTTCCTACCTCCATAGGAGTTACTGATGGGCAAATTAACAAGCTAGAGGAGTAGCTATGTGAGAATAAGACTGATTTACTTAAAATGGTAATTATGCTCTTTTTTAAAAAAAATGAAGCCTTCAAACTATTATGCTAGAGAAATAAAGGAAATTATTAATTTTGATTTAACTCCTAAAGGAGTAAAAAAAATGTTCTTAGATCCTCCTCCATGGAAAATTTTCAGACCGCTTCCCAAAGAGCTTAAATCATTTTCAGTAGAGTCACGTGTTATTTATACTGTGTGGTTAAAAGGTGGGCAATAGAAGTTACATCGAATCTCACTTTATAGCTGAGAAAACGAAGGCACAGAGAGATCCACTGTTGTGAGGCACAGGCACTGACTCTAACGAGAGAGAATCTTGACCTTCAGTGTGTTCTCAGTTCGTGTTTACTTAGCTCCCTTTATCTAATAAAAATGACACACATATAGAACATCCAATAGCTGCAAAAAGCTTTATCCACTGGTTTTTAAGATAAATGAAGTGAGACCTTGAACATAGCTGCTTGAGGTTCTCCCAGCTCATAAAATGGGGGTTTTCCTGTGGCCATTTCAATGATTGTGCAGCCCAGAGACCAGATGTCCGCTGCCTTTCCGTAGCCTCTTGGTCCTTTATCTATTATTTCTGGTGCCATATACTGGAGGGTACCTGGAAATAATTCAAACACATTTCCATTTTTAAAAGATAAAACAGATGGATATCTAATGGCAGTTTCAATTTTTTTTTTTTTTACAGAAATGAGACAACTGTAAGAACATGATTAAGTCCTAACGTCCTTTGTGAGTTCCAGTTTTCTCTGCTATTAATAAAAGTGGAAATAGCAGTTGTTATGGTGGATTTCATCAGTGACATAAAAACACTTTACCAATATTAACTGGTTGTGAATAGGTACGCTCTCATTCCCTAGACAGTGGAGTATAATTGAGGTATCATTTCATTGGGCCTCTTAGAAACGTCTAACAATTAGGCCTTCGAGAATAGTAAATACATCAACACTGATTTCTTCAAATGCATGAAGACTGTTACTATGTATATTTCTAATCTTTTCCAGAAAAAAAATCTAGTTCATTGATCCATTTCCTTAGCTCTATCTCTATTTCTCAGTTCCTAAATTGAATGCTGTAGCTCTTCTGTTGTCATTCTTACTTCTTAATCGTGACAGCATGAAGATTCTGAAAGCCATTGTGAAAAAAAATGCAAATAAATTTCTGGTGTGCCCTATTCTGTAAACCAAATATACATGACTCTTGCCTGTGGTCCATGTCTGTGGCCCATGGACTAACAGGCTTAAGAGAACAAAGACAGGCCATGAGCCATCCATACAGACACATCATCAGATACAGTGACTAAGAATAGAATGTAAAAGGGAAGACATTTTGGGCTCCATGAAATCAGAGAGGTGGAGAGTGTGCTACAACGGAAAGGATTAAGTGGAGGGGCCATGAGCCCTTGTCTGCTCCTGGCCTGGTATATCCCAGGTAAACACTCAACTACAATTACCTCATTAACCCATATGAGAGGCTGGATCTGAACTTCAAATACCCCATAAAGTGGCTTCCCAAAGTCTAGCAATGAGTCAGGAGCATGAATAGGAACATATCACCATATACTCTGCTTCTGATATACAAATGATATAGTCAGCAAACAAGAACTCATCCAAGATGCCATGCTGACTTACTTCAAATCATGAGGTGTTTGCCAAAAGAGCTGCTTCAGTATTTTCTGATTCATAATGAGAGTGACAGACATTTTGATAAATACAGATGACACCTTTTAGGAATGTCTCATGCATGACTTATAGGTGAAAACCATTATGTAAAATTCCTGCAAACTGTTCCTCTGAAAAGCACTATCACAGGCAGAGGTAGACTGTTGTTTACGAAAATAAAAGTATATCATTTTTAAGTCTTGCCATCTTTCCAGGTTTTTCCTGCAGACCTCATCATTGCATAGCAGTAATTCATGTTCAGGTTCACATACAACTGCACATGTCTGCTCTCAGAAAGCCTTTCACCTGGCCAAGGACAAGGCAACCATGCTCCCCAAAGACTCACCCACTCATAGTACAACATTGGTATCATTTCTCTTCATTTGTAGCTTTTTTGCAAGTGATAATTTTGTATGATTTAAATAAGCTCAAATGGTCTTTTAGAAAATGTGTTGAAGCCTACCATCCCCTTCTGTTGTCTCTGGGTCTAGATTAGAATTAATGAGAGAATTTAAGTTGCACTAATAGCTAAGTAGGAATTATAGCAGATCAAAATTTGGGAATTTTAAATTTTTAAACATCATAAATTGGACAATTCAAGTAATGTCAACAACAAATTATGCAATATTTGATTTGTCAGATAATATTTCAAAGAGCTCCATCTGCCAACTGTGTTTAATTATCCCCCACTGAGCAAGTGCCAGAGAAACAGGTTGAGTCATGCGTTCTTATCTGCTCTTCTTTTTACTCTGCAAACACATGACACATAATATTTTAAACAAAGCAATTTATGCAGCTGGATAATGAAGATGTGCGCCAACCTGAACATCGGCCTAAGGAAAATCAATGAGAGTATTAACTCTAAAACTCTCATATATCTGCATTCTAAAGTTTTTAAAAAAATTACTTTGAAATATTTATGGTAGAATTTCTTTGCCACTGCAACTGCTCAGGGAGGTGGTATAGCTTAGTGGTTAATTAAACTCTAATGTCGCATTTCATTCATTCATTCATTCATTCAACAGATCCACACTGAGGGCCTACTATGGGCCAGGCACTGTTCTAGGCACTTAGAACACAGCAGTGGAGAAAACAGAGATACCTGGGCTTATGTTTTTGCAGTAGAAGCCAGATAATAAACTATCAGCATAGTAAGTAAATTACACAGCATGTTAGAAAGTGATATCTTATGAACAAAAAAACACAGACCTGAGTGAAGAGGATCAGAGTGCCCAAGAAGGGTGCCATGGTAAATAGGGTGTTCGTGGTTGGTCTCACTGCAGATGTGACATCTGCGTTGAGACTGTCTGCGTTGCAGACACTGGAGGAAGTGTGGTAGCAGCAGGAGGAAAAGCCTGGGCAAAGGCCCTGCAGTGGGACCCTGCCTGCTGTCATGGAGGAAATGCAGGAAGGTCCATGTTTCTGGCACAGAGTAAACAAGAGAAGAAGAGTAGGAAATGAGGTCTGAAGGGGAACAGACTCTGAATCGGGTCAGAGCCTTGTCCTCTATTATAAGGGTTTTGGCATTTGTTTACTCTGGAAAAAAAGAAAGCCACTGAGGGCTCTGAGCAAGAGGACTTGGTTTATGAGTTAGAGGGATCACTCTGGCTGCTGTGTCGAGAGTAGACAGTAGGGGGCAAAAGTGAAGCAGGAGCACAGGGAAGAAGCTACCAGAAACGCAGGTGAGTAATGAGAGTGGCAGCAGTGGAGGTGGTGAGAATCAATCCAGTTTCGGACACGTTTTGAAGGTAGAGCCAACAGTCTTCCTGGATGGATTGGGCTGGAGTGTGAGAAAAGAGAAGCGCCCTGGATAAAGCTAAGTCTGGAGCAGCTGCCAACTGAGACAGAAGAGTGTGCCGGGGACAGGTTTGGGGAGAAGATAATTAATTCCCTTTGGCCTGTTAAGTCTAGTTTGAGTCTCAGCTCTATTACTAACTAGCTTCGTGACCTTGGGCAAGTTATTCAACCTCTTTGAACCTTCATTTTCTCACCACAAACTGGGATAATGATACCTAATGATTAAGGTTGATGTATGAACTTCAATGAAACAATGTATGTAAAACACTTAGTGCAGAACCAGGTATACAGTAAGCACTCCATAAATGGTGATCATTGCTGCCATTTCCCTCATCAAAATCACCAAGAGGTGATACAGACCAATTTATTTTAACTCATCAGAGCTGACTAAGCACCTGGGACTTGGTGACCACCAAGTTCATGTTTAAAGCCAATGATGTTCAGGGATCCAGGTCTGCAGACCCTGGTCCTCAGGACCAGTGCTGGGGACAGATCTATGCACATTAGTGACACACATCACTCTCACGTGACACCAGGGGAATAGGTCCAAGCCAAGGGCTCTGTGAGGACTGCTTTCCTACAATTCCTTTGGAGATTTTACAAAAAAGATGTTCCCCAGGTTAGCAGCAGAAGATATTGTATTAACATCCTGCCCCACAAAGTGTGTGAAAGTAGGGATTTTCATCTCGTAAGTTACTAAGTCTTGACAGCACTGAAGCTGTCACTTGCCAAGTTAAGAGTATGAGGAAAAAAATGTAAAGACATTTAAAGTTATGAATAGGTCAGAATTTAGTTTATTCAAAAAAATATATTCAAAATGTATTTAATTCTGTACCCTAAAATATCTATTGCCTTAAGGCGGGACCTGGGCCAGGGGTATTGCTGACTGAATGTTCTGGGGAAAAAACTTACAGAATTTCTCTCTCTCCTCCTGCAGGAAGGTAGAGAGAAAGACTAAAGCCAGAAAGTGAAAGCAAAGAGCAAATGGTAGATACAAAATCTGAGTTCTAGCTAGGCGGGAGGCTCACACCTGTAATTCCAGAACTTTGGGAGGCCAAGGCAGGTGGATCACTTGAGGTCAGGAGTTTGAGACCAGCCTGGGCAATATGGTGAAACCCTGTCTCTATCAAAAATACAAAAGATTAGCCAGATGTGGAGGTGCGTGCCTGTAGTCCCAGCTGCTAGGGAGGCTGAGGTAGGAGAATCGCTTGAGACTGGGGCAGAGGAGGTTCCAGTGAGCAGAGATTGCACCACTGCATTTCAGCCTGGGTGACAGAGAGAGATCCCATCTAAAAAAAAAAAAAAAAAATCTGAGTTTTGCCAGGCATGACATCCTAGCTACTAAGGAGGCTGGGGTGGGTGGATTGCTTAAACTCAAGAGTTCAAGACCAGCCTGGGCAACATAGCAAGACACAGTCTCAAAAAAAAAAAAAAAAAAAAACCCAACAACAGAAAAACCAATCTGAGTTCTATCTGGTACATACTGCTGTGACTTCTGGTTGCAATGTTTCTTCTCTCCCAGGCAATTTCCTCATCTGCAAAATGGAGGTACTCCCACCTACCTCACAGAACTGAGATGGGGTCATGTTGCTTCATATTAGACCAAAGATTATTCATGATCTTTTTCTCTCCCCGCCTCTCAACCTTTCTTTCTTTCTTTCTTTCTTTTTTTTTTTTTTTTTTTGCTAAATTTCTCTCTATAAGAAGAAGAACTTACTTCATGAGAATCAGCACGATGGAGTGATAAGAACCTAGAGTGGAGATCAGGTTTGAAATCTCACACACCCTCCCTATAACTGTTGAGCAGTCAAGAATCTCGAGTCTGAGCTTCCTCTTGTCTACTGTTACCTTTTTGGAAATCACTTGGTCTCCACCCTCTCAGGACTTTGCACCACAGGCAGCTCAGTGGCTGCATTGCCTAATTTCTCAGGAACGCTCTCTCCCTCCCCTCTTGTGAGTCGGTGAGTCACTTCCTCTTTCTGAATTGAAATCCTATGGTTATTTATATTGTGGTGTAGGGGAGTCAACAACAGAGAGTAAACAGTAAAAGAGGGAATTCATCCTCCAAATGGGAAGTGATTAGGCTATGAGTAAGAATCACAGAGAGGTTGGGCCAAGGAAATGTTTAACTAAAAAAAAAAAATCTTGCCAGAGTTACTATAGGCCAACCAGGAGAGAAGTAATTACATGAAAAGAAAAACAAATAACAAGTTGAAAATTAAAAAAAAAAAAAAACAAAAAACTTCAGTGGCATTAAGCAGGAGACTAACTAAGCAAGTCATATAAATACCGGAAGAGAAAAGAGCCAAATCCAATTCTGTAACACATTTTTCAGTGAGCATCGAAAGATAACAATATTGGCCAGCTGCGGTGGCTCACACTTGTAATCCCAGCACTTTTGGAGGCCACAGGTGTATCTCTTGAGCCCAAGAGTTTGAGACCAGCCTGGGCAACATGGTAAAACCTTGTCTACGTCAAAAATACAAAAAAAATTAGCTGGGCATGGTGGTGCATGCTTGTAGTCCCAGCTACTCAGGAGGCTGAGGTGGGAGAATCACTTGAGCCTGGGAGTTTGGGGCTGCAGTGATTGGTGCTCCCCCCACTGCATGCCAGCCTCGGTGACTGGGCACGACCCGGTCTCAAAAAAAAAACAAAAAAAAAGAAAGAAAGAAAAGAGAAAAGTTACCAACTTTACTGTGTGTGAGAACACCAACTGAATTTCTCTCTCACATTATGCTCAAACTCAGCAATTATTATTTCTTTAATTACATGAGATCTGTATCATCATTGCAAAAACATACCAGTAAAAGTTTCAGTACAGGGGTTTATGCCAGCAAGCCTCTTTGATGTCCCGAAGTCAGAGATCTTGAGTACACCACTGTAGGTATTAATCAACACATTGTCACCCTAGAGAACAGAGGACTTTAATCACAAATGTTATCTTTCTTCAGATACTGTCTGTTGTTGACTTGGTAAGTCCAATTTTTTAAAAAGCTGTCCTTACAGCAACCAATGACACTAATTCTGTATTCTTCATTAATAGTTTATCTCAATAGTGAATTTTTTATACTATTTTTTGTTTAGATATTATCAGTTTGAAACCACCTTTGCAAAAATCATAACAGTGAGAAAATTATGACAGTAAAAGAGATCTGATTAACCACCACCATCTTGCCTTAAATTTCCAAACTGCCCTTGGTCATTCCAGGGTGTAGACCAAGCTCACTTGGGGAAATTTAGTTTATAGTTTAGATGATAATAGCCCTTCCCCAAAACTAAACCACCATTGTAAACCTAATGAAAGGCCACCAGGTTAGGAGGATGAGAGGGCCTGAAGTCTGCTAAGATGTAGGCGTAGTTACATGATTATCAGCTCATTATTCTGGGGGTCACAAGATTGGCAACCTCCCCAGTTGTTTATATAATTGACATCACTATTGTAGAACCTAAGACTGGCCTTTTGAGCTGTCTTTTCAGGCTTCTCCATTTCTGACTAGCAGATGGCATCACCCAGACCTGTGACTCTGGACTCAACCATTCCTGTGGCCCCCACTCAGAAGTGGACTCAGCACACAAGAACCATATTCCACACCCCTATGATTGCATCCTCAACCAATCAGCAGCACACGTACCCTAGCCCCCTGCTCGCCAAACTATCTTTGAAAAACCCTAGCGTCTAAATTTGGGGAGAGGCTGATTTGAATCATTATAAAATTCCAATATCTTGTTTTAGCCATCTCTATGTGTATTACACTCTTTCTTGATTGCTATTCCTACGTCTTGAGAAGTCAGCTGTATCTGGTCAGCGGGCAAGATGAACTCATTGGGTGGTTATAAGTTCTTCACATTCTGCTACTCAGATCACAAGATCAAATATGATTCCTAATTGGTTAGAGTTTGCTGCTATTGACAGATATGTAATGATATATACATATAATTAAATTATGACTCTCATAACTTTCCAATTACTTTCTTTTCTGTGTTTCTTTACTTCCCCTGGAACATGTAGGGACATTACAGATAAATGGGCATTTTGGTTGATTTTAGGGTAGTAATATTAACTTATTTTCAATAGTCTAGACTTCGTCAAAAATGTATTTGGTCTGAATTTTCTTTTTAAAAAGAGAATGTAAAGTTATTATTTTAATTTTAGAGAATCTATACCTTATAATTATGGTTCAATCAATGAATATGTGATACTTGTGAGAAAAGAGGAATTTTTTTTTTTCTTCTAACCATTCATCCATTGATTCAATAAGTATTTACTGAGTAGCTACTATGGAAAAGGGTACAAAGATTAACCAGCCTGTGAGCTCCTCAGGACCACGGCCCATCTTCTGTTTAACTTTAGACAGCTGCATCGCACCCTGCAGAGCCCTTAGGAAGCATTGTGTAGTGGGAGCACAATCTTGGCTGAACAGTGAAGCAGTTTGTTCCTTGAGCAGAAGTGATAAGACGTGAACATAAAGAACTGATTCAGGGGCGAACGATATCTTAGATTTCTGCTTTTCTAAGAATTATTTATTCACCGTTCTAAATTAACATTCATAACACAATATGACTTTTGCAAGTAAAATAATAACCCAGCAAAGAAAGAACTCATGAAAATGAATCCTGGTGCACCTTACCTTTATGTCTCGGTGAACTATCTGATTGTCATGGAGATATTTTAATCCTTCCAGTATTTGCTTTGTATAAAAGCCAATTGTTTGCTCATTGTCTTTTAATGGACCCCATTTGGAACGGAGGAGAGCAGAAAGACTTCCTGTAAAGTAGGAATAAATAGTAAATAAAACCTCATTCAAATGAGCTCTTTAAAGCATATTAATAATGTAGCAGTAATTTGAGCTAACATGCATTGGTTCTTCACAGCGGCCCAGGAGCTGTACTAGATATGTACTAAATTCAAACATGAATTTGCAAATAGCCCTACTCTGAAGATTCTCGCTACCAAATACGTCTAAGTAAAAGGCCAGTGTCAACTGCTAACCTTAATTCAAGTCATGATGATTGATACTGAAATGGTTCCCCTATTTATGCACTGTCTCTGTGAAATGACATCATTCAAATGTAAAGCTTTTGGAACTTTAAATTATTTAAGCCTTATGATTAAGGAATGTGACTTTGTGGCCTGAGTCATGTAGCATGCAGTTGTAACTTCTGTTTCTGTGATTATAGACTAAATCTCTTCCTCATTTTTGTCATGTAAAGACTGAATGGTGCCAAAGATAAGATCCCTTGAGACCATTACGCCTCCTTATGGAATATTAAAACAATCTGCCTTGGAATATAGCAAGTTGTAACCACTTAAAGTAATGACCTTGTGTAGAAGATGTTGCCACCCTGTTGGTCTTTGATCTATGTAAGTGAGACATGAGCTTCCTCACTTTGGAACACTGGCCCATTCCTTTGGAGTCTGTGTTTCCTGGGTGGCTGCCCTCAAGCTTTGCACTAGAATGAACTCTTCACATTCGGATATTTTCTAAATCTCATCATTTATGGTTGACATCTCCTAACAAACCGGAGGTAATATCACATGTCCAATTCTTCTTTCAGTTTAGACAGATTAAGACTTCAGTAAATCTCACTCAATTTTACTCTCCTTCAAGGCTCTACAAATTCATACGTTTTAAAGAAAGAAATATCTCTTACCTCCCGGGACCTGCTCCATGAAGATTTTAATGAAACCATTCTCACTGAAAGAGCCCAGATACTGGACAATATTTTTGTGCTTCAGGTGCTTATGCAGTGCTATTTCTTCATGCAGGGGCTGAGAGTATCTAAAAGACATGCAATTGTCAATGAGTTAATTATGTAGCCAGACTTTACTGTATAAATTTAAACAATACAAATAGAAAATGTCAGCCAAATATATGTCCATATGTAAAACCAAAATGACCATTTAAAGCCTTTATTTCTCCTAAGGTAAATTATAAATTCTATGAGGTTGAAGGTGTGGTAGGATCTGAGGAGAAATGTGTCAGGTAAAGCCAGTTGTATACATTAATTCATTTCCATGAGAAGGTAGTATTGGTATGCCCATTTTACAGATGAGGAAACTGATTCACAGAGAGGATAACTGACTTGCTCAAGATCCCAAAGCTAGTACAGAGCCAAGATTCGAACCCAGGAGAACTGAAATCATCCACACAGTTTACTCTCCGTATTAACATGACCTATCTACCTTCCTTCTTTCCTTCCTTCCTTCCCTCCCTCCCTCCTTCCTTCCCTTCTTTCTTTCTTTCTGACAGAGTGTCACTCTGTCTCCAGGCTGGAGTGCAGTGGCATGATATCAGCTCACTGCAACCACTGCCTTCAGGGTTCAAGTGATTCTCCTGCCTCAGCCTCCTGAGTAGCTGGAACTACAGGCATGCACCACCACACCCAGCTAATTTTTGTATTTTTAATAGAGACAGGGTTTCACCATGTTGGCCAGGATGGTCTCGGTCTCTTGACCTCGTGATCTGCCCACCTTGGCCTCCCAAAGTGCTGGGATTACAGGCGTGAGCCACCGTGCCCGGTCAACATATTAACATGACTTTCTATCCCATTGGTCTCATCAACACAATTTTATTATTGACTATAAAACTTTACTATTACAATTTACTATTAATCAGGACACTCTTGATCAAGAAGACAAAACTTGCAAATAACTTTAATGTACATTCCAGAGCTTTCTGAAAGGTCCGTCAATTCTTCAATAGCAAACATAAAACCACTTTATCTCAGATCTCTTTGAGCCCCTTATGTCAAAATCTTCACCTTACTGTGTCCACTAATTCTACTCTATCATGATTTTTACCCAATCCTAATGAAGCCTCTACATTGAAAGTGTGACTTCAAAATTATGTATTTGATATATGTTGCTGTGTCAAATTATGAAAGTTACTTTCTATTTCTGGAGCAGAACACTGTTGATGATTATTGGAAGTACTGTAAAGCTTTATAGACTCTTAGCCACCCTGAATTTAATGTAGCCCTAATATAATTACTGTATTGCTTGCCAAAGAACATAATTTCAGCAAATTGAGTTTTAAAAATCAAATTGGCTTTTATTCATGATTCATGAGCAGTATCCAATCAAAACAGGAGGTCCACTGGGCATGGCAAAACAGTGGGTTTTCTTTCATAAGGTAGCTTGAGCAGGAACAAAAACAACATAAGCAAAAACCAAGTAGTTAACGTCAGGTTAGTTCAGGTTACTTCCCTTGCAGGGTTAAAGCAGAGGGGACTTCCTTATCACGCCAGCTCAGGTTGGCTGGGTCCCTTTTGATCAGTCCCTGTGACCCTGTTTTGTTTTCGGTTTTGAAAACTGGCCTGTTTGGGAATTTGGCTATCATCTCTCCTGATTTCCTAGAAGGTCAGATCTTCAAGTAAACTGCTTAGTTTTGGTTTGGTGACGTGGAACTCTACCTTCGTTCCACAGGCTGGTCTGCTGGAGCCTAGCGCAGGAGCTCACTCCAAATCAGTAGCCTCAAATTTTACTTAAAAAGCTAAATCCCTGCTTGGTGGCTCAGACCTGTAATCCCAGCTGTTTGGGAGGCTGAGGAGGACGGATCACAAGGTCAGGAGATTGAGACCATCCTGGCTAACACAGTGAAACCCCGTCTACTAAAACTACAAAAAATTAGCCAGGTGTGGTAGCACACGCCTGTAGTCCCAGCTTCTTGGGAGGCTGAGGCAGGAGAATCACTTCAACCTGGGAGGTGGAGGTTGCAGTGAACCAAGACCACGCCATTGCACTCCAGCCTGCGTGACAGAGCGGGACTCCATCTCAAAAGAAAAAAAAAAAGAAGCTAAATATTGGTAGGGTATCAGCAACAATAAATACAGACTCAAAGCAATTCCTCGAGATATAGATATGTATATAATCTAAATTAAATATGTACATATATATCTCCTATAATGAAGGCTACAGGTATGAAATACACTAACTACTAATTCATATTAGTGCAAACCTGATGTCTCTCATTTGCTTCAGTCCTACATGTAGGAAATCCTCAGATCTTACACTGACAAAACCATTGGTTAATACTGAATAATTCTATTTTCAATAAGCTTTTCAGAGTAAGTGCTATAGGTAGCCTTGTCACCGAGGCTGGAGTGCAATGGCACAATCTTTGCTCACTGCAACCTCCACCTCCCAGGTTCAAGTGATTCTCCTGCCTCAGCCTCCCAAGTAGCTGGGATTACAGGCGCCTGCCACTTCACCCGGCTAATTTTTACATTTTTAGTAGACATAGAGTTTCACCATGTTGGCCAGGCTAGTCTCGAACTTCTGGCCTCAGATGATCTGCCCGCCTCAGCCTCCCAAAGTGCTGGGATTACAGGCATGAGCCATAAACCTGGCTTATAACTGCTCTTGATATGCATTAGTGGCAAATACTGTGCCTCTATATTCTACAGAGTTGAGAGACAAAGAAAAAAATATCTGAAACAACCAACTAAGATAATGATGATGATGACGATGATTTGAGACAGGGTCTCTCTGTGTCACTCAGGCTGGAGTGTAGTGGCACGATTACAGCTCACTGCACCCTCAGCCTACCAGGCTCAAGCAATGCTCCCACTTCAGCCTCCCCAGTAGCTGTGACTACAAGCGTGCCCCACTATGCCCAGCTAATTTTTGTATTTTTTCTTTCGCCATGTTGCCCAGGCTAGTCTCAAACTCCTGAGCTCAAGTGATCCGCCAGCCTCAGCCTCCCAAAGTGCTGAGATTATAGGCATGCATAACCATGCTGGCCCTCAGTTAATTACTAATCAAAAGGCTCCCACCTCCTGATCCTCTACTGAAAATTAAAACATCAACACTCAAACTTAAGATCTTGGAGAAGCAATATTCTTACCTCATTATTTAAACTAAGGAGATAGCACAAAATTTGCAATAATAGTCAGAATCCAACTTAGCTAAGGACAAGCACCATTCTCCAATATAAAAAATATTACAAACACCCAGCATTTTCACTAAGTGTAAGTGCCAAGCATTAAACAAGGATGGAATTATAATTTGCTAACATCAACACATTATGCTTGTCTATAACAATTATAGGAAAATAATATTTCTTCTCAATTACCTGTAAGAAGGGAAAGAAGAAATGGCCTAGATAATCAGAGATACTTATATACTTGGTTTTGATAAAATAATCTATAGGTATCTCCATACTACCCTGTCTGAGTCAAATCCCTACCGCTAACCATCTAGACCAGTGGTTGCCAACTTTGACTGGACATTTACATCTCCTAGAAGGCTTCTAACTGTCCAAGACCACCCCAGGATTTTTGGAAGCAGAGCTTGAGCAACAGTATTTTTAAAAACTCACCTGCTCTATTCCATTGGTCTATATTTCTGTTTTGGTACCAATTTGGGACCAGTAATCAATAGCATGCTGTTTTGATTACTGTAGCCTTGTAGTATAGTTTGAAGTCAGGTAGCCTGACGGCCTCTAGCTTTGTTCTTTTTGCTTAGGATTGTCTTCGCTATGTGGGCTCTCTTTTAGTTCCATATAAAGTTTAAAGTGGTTTTTTCCAGTTTTATGAAGAAGGTCAAGGGTAGCTTGATGGGAATAGTACTGAATCTATAAATTACTTTGGGCAGTATGGCCATTTTCACAATACTGATTCTTCCTAACCATGAGCATGGAATGTTTTTCCATCTGTTCGTGTCCTCTCTGATTTCCTTGATCAGTGGTTTGTAGTTCTCCTTGAAGAGGTCTTTTACGTCCCTTGTTAGTTGTATTTCTAGGTATTTTATTCTCTTTGTAGCAATTGTAAATGGGAGTTTGCTCATGATTTGGCTCTGTTTGTAAACCATCATTCTCAGCAAACTGACACAAGAACAAAAAACCAAACACCACATGTTTTCACTCATAGGCGGGTGATGAACAATGAGAACACTTGGGCACGGGGAAGGGAACAACACTCACTGGGGTATGGTGGGGTGGAGGGGAAGGGAAAGGAGGGACGGTGGGGGGCAGGGAGGTTGCGGAGGGATAACACCAGGAGAAATGCCTGATGTAGGCGACAGCGGAGGGGGGCGGTGGCGGGAGACAGCAAATGACTATGGCATGTATGTACCTATGCAACAATCCTGCAGGATGCAGGATGTGCACATGTACCCCAGAGCCCAAAGTACAATTGAAAAAAAAAAGAAAGAAAGAAAACAAAACAAAACAAAAAATTTCCCCTCTGACTCTCATATACAGCTGGTGAAGAATGATATAAAAATAACCAGTCCACAGCCGGGTGCAGTGGTTCACTCCTGTAATCCCAGCACTTTGGGAGGCTAAGGTGGGTGGATCACTTGAGGTCAGGAGTTCAAGACCAGCCTGGCCACATGGTGAAACCCGGTCTCTACCCCTCCAGGGCACATGGACAGAAACAACTTTGTTTGCTGTGTCTTCACAATAATAGACTTGTCTGTAATCTCTTTATATTGTTAACAAAGAGACGCCCTGCACCAGCCATTCGAGATAAGGGCTTGTCATGCACAAGTCGCATATACCAACTCCACTGTTACAGAACAGGAGCTGAAACATCTTGTTGGTATTGGTATGTTTCGTGTGTGTGTATAGCAGCATTTGAATAAACTTAAACTACAGAGTGATTTTAAAAGCGGGTTTCTTCCAAGTGTCCACTTAAATCTATCAAGAGGGGAGAAGAGAAGAGCTGTGGCTAAAGGTTAGTGAATTTGGCTGCAGCAATTTGATAGTGGTGACCTCATTACATTTCATATTGTTTCAAAGTCTACACTATATCTATGCTCCTTAAGAACCTGTAGGACTAAAAGAAAACATTTAAGATGACAACTTGATATATATTTCCTAGGTATTTAATGAGTACTTTCTATTATCGTTTCATAAGAATCCATAATCATGTCTCATGAATTAACTAAGCGGAAACTCTGAAACAATACCCAACAAATATGACATTGAATGAAACTACACATGTGGCAGGCAGCAGCAGCTGTTTGCTTGCATAATATCTATGTGTCCTATTTCTAGGACTTTGTTTGGAGAAACAAATGGCTGGCTAAAAAGCCAGAGTTGCTAGTTCCTTGTAAGCAGGGGTAGGCATTTTGGGCCAGTGCAGCAGAGGCGAAAGTATACTGGGCAGTTCTGGAAAGCTCTGTTTTCCTTTTCCTTCTGGAATGACATATGGAGCCTGGAGGCAGTGTGAAAGTCAAACACTAAGGATAAAGAGCTGGGACCAGGCACAGCGCTTGCATGGGAGGGGGTGTCTTTTTCAGTTTGCGGCAGTCAGAGAAGACCTCTCTGAGGGCTTGACATTTGAATTAAAGCTGCAATGATGAAAATGAGGCAATCTTGCCAAGGTCTGGGCTGATCTTGGTATGTCCAATAAAGAGACACCAGTGTGGCTGGAGCGGAGGTGAGGACACAGAGGAAGCAGATTGCCTATGGCCTGGTGATTCAAAGTAAGGGTTCTGAGTTTCATAGTGGTTGCTATAAGAATCCACTGAAGGGTTTTAGGCAGCAGCGACATGATGTGATTTTTAAAAACAGATGTTATTTTTTAGAGCAGTTTGTTAAGTTCACAGCAAAATTGAGAGGGAGGTACTGAGAGTTCCCACACTCCCCTAGTTCCCACACATGCACAGTCTCTCCCATTATCAACCTTCCGCACCAGAGTAGTCCATTCATTACAACTGATGGACCTCCACTGACACATCATTTTCACTACATGATTTGATTTTCACTTCAGAAAGACTTCTGTGACTCCTCAAAGAAGGATGGACTAGTAGTGGAGAAAAGAGTGAAAGCAGAGAGCAGTCAGGAGGTGATTGCACAAACCAGTAGGAGTTTGGGCGAGTGGCCTGAAGGCTTAGATTAGAGGTGCAGCCGTGGTGACTGGAAAGAGTAGAGAGGTTCAGAATATATAGCAGAGGATGATACAACAAACAGTACGACCTACTGATGGCGTAGATGTGGAGCACAAGAGAAAGAGAGGAATCCAAATGAATCCTGGGGGTTAGCCTGCACATCTGGATGGATGGGGAGACAGTAACTGACACAAGGAGTACTTTATGGAAAGAACATTTGGGCATAAAAATCTGGTTCACGGCTGGGCATGGTGGCTCACGCCTGTAATCCCAGCACTTTGGGAGGCTGAGGCTGGAGGATCACTTGAAGGCAGGAGTTCAAGACCAGCCTGGGCAACGTGGCGAAACTCTGTCTCTACTAAAAACACAAAAATTAGCTGGGCATGGTGTTGCATGCCTGTAATCCCAGCTATTTGGGAGGCTGAGGCATGAGAATCACTTGAACTCAGAAGTGGAGGTTGTAGTGAACTGAGATGGGGCCGTTGTACTCCAGCCTGGATGACAGAGTGAGTGAGTCTCTGTTTCAAAAAAATAAATAAAAATAAAATTGCGGTTCACTATTGGGTAATATGCTCACTACCTGGGTATATGTGACAGATTCATCTGTCCTCCAGATGTAAGCACCACACAATATTCTTTTGTAATAAACCTGCACATGTATCCCCGATTCTGAAATAAAAGTTGAAAAAAGAAAAAAATCCAGGTTAAGTTTTGGTCATGTTAACCTTGAGAGGCCTTTAAGATCTATAATTGGAGATGTGGGGTGGACAGGTGACCTGGGAAGCTCGGGGTGGGGGTCCTTCCCAAGGAAGGCTGATCACATGGCCGCCTACCACAGCCACAGAATGTGGACTCAAGGGCAGCCAGAATCAGCCCACGATATAGCCCAGCATTAAAGCTTGGCCAAATAAGGATAATAATAACCATCCATTAAATAATCCAATCCTCTCTCTTTCAGACTTTGAATACACAAGACACACAACTCTGTGTCATACACTATAACTGTGTTTCACTGATTATAGGAGCACTGTCTTACAGAGAGATGAAAGGGAAGCCACGAGGCAGCAGAAATCATGAGGTTGAGAGAAGACAGAATTATTAGTTGGAGCCATAAGGCAGAGCAGTAGAGCAGGGAGCCACAGATAATCCTATCACCAGAGCGCTTCAGTTTCCTGAACAACATTTTTGTCCCTAAGAAAGATTCCACCTTCCACAAGGCCTCACTATGTGAGTTTCAACTCATTTCTTCAAGTATAGCTTGGTGCAAAAGTAATTGCAGTTTCTGCCATTAATTACTTTTAATGGCAAAAATGTATATATTATACATTTTGTAGTTGTCCCACAGTTCTTGGATATTGTCCCAGATTTTTTCAGTCTTTTTCCTCTTTGCTTTTTCAGTTATGAAAGTTTCTACTGATATATTCCCAAACTCAGAGATTCTTTCTGCAATTGTGTCCAGTCTACTAATGAAGCCATCAAAGGCATTCTTCACTTCTATTACTGTTTTTGATCTCCAGCATTTTTTTTTATTCTTCCTAAGATTTCCATCCCTTGAGCTTGCATTACCATCGCTTTTGCATACTCTCTACTTTTCCATGACTGTCCTAAGCATGTGAATCGTAGTTTTTTCACATTTCCAATCTGATAACTCTAACATCCCTGTCATATCTGGTTCAGGTTCTGACACTTGCTACATTGCTTTAAACTGTGTTTTTTGTCTTTTAGTATGCCTTATAGTTTTCTTTTTCTTTTTTTTTTTTTTTTAGACAGAGTTTTGCTCTTGTTACCCAGGATGGAGTGCAATGGCGCCTGCTGGGATTACAGGCATGAGGCCTTATAGTTTTCTATAGAAAGGTGGACATGGGCCAGGCATGGTGGCTCATGCCTGTAAATTTTGGAGGCTGAGGTGGGCGGATCATGAGGTCGGGAGTTCGAGACCAGCCTAGCCAGTATGGTGAAACCCCGTCTCTACTAAAACTACAAAAATTAGCCAGGCATGGTGGCATGTGCCTATAGTCCAGCTACTCAGGAGACTAAAGCAGAAGAATCACTTGAACCCAGGAGGCAGAGGTTGCAGTAAGCTGAGATGGCACCACTGCACTCCAGTCTGGGCAACAGAGTGAGACTCCGTCTCAAAAAGAAATAATAAGAAAGGTGGACATGATGTCCTAGGTGAAGGTACTGCAGTAAACAAGCCCTTAGTGATGTGGTGGGAAGCAGTCAGGGAGGCGAAGAGTTCTATAGGTCTACGATCAGGTCTCTGTCTTTTAGTGAGCCTGTGCCCCTAGGCTGTGAATTTTACAAGTGCTTCTTAGTTTTAGCCCCCTTAGGTAGGACAGGACAGCTAGAGTTGGGCTAAATTTGGTATTCCCTTTTCCCCAGTTTGGTTAGGCTATGGTAAAATAGTCTCTTGAGGACAGGCCTTGTTAAGAACAGAATGCTCTAGCGTATTTAAAAATGGTGACTTTTCCTTTCTTGCTGCCAGAAGTACAATGGGATTTCTCTCATTTCAGGTCTCTGTGAGGACCTGGTAAAGCTCCAAAACTCATGAAAATGTGACCCTCACCCCCATCCCCTAGTGACTGGGTCCTGCTGGAGTTTTTTGGTTCTTTTGAGACAGAGACTTGCTCTGTCACCAGGCTGTAGTACAGTGGCGCGATCTCAGCTCACTGCAACCTACACATCCCAGGTTCAAGTGATTCTCCTGCCTCAGCCTCTCCAGTAGCTGGGACTATAGGCACCTGCTACCACGCCTGGGTAATTTTTGTATTTTTAGGAGAGATGGGGTTTCACCATGTTGGCCAGGATAGTCTTGATCTCTTGACCTTGTGATCTGCCTGCTTTGGCCTCCCAAAGTGCTGGGATTACCAGCGTGAGCCACCATGTCCAGCCCCTGCTGGAGTTTTTAACTCAGACTTCACACTGGGCCTCTAGAGATTTGTGAGTTACAGTTTGGTTGTCCTAGCCCAGCACTGGTTGCCACACAGGTTTCTGATCATGGATTTCTGCTCAGAAAGTTATAAGTCTCTCACTTTGCTTGTTTCTCCAATTTCAGGGGCAGCTGCCTCCCTCGCAACTTCACTTCTCTGATGGATCCAAGAAGAGACATTGATTTCAGTCTGTTCAGGTTTCCATTTGTTAAGATGAAATGACAACTTCCAAGCTCCTTGCATGCCTGATGGGAACCTAGAACTTCTGGTTCCAACCTAAACCACTTCTAATAGTGCTTATTCCCCATCTTCTCACATAATACATCCACCTTTATCCAAGACAACTTGAGCCCAACACACACAGAGCCATTCTCTTTTCTAGTCTTTGAAAGCCCCATTCTTCCCCACCAGTCTTGCACTTCAAACACTGAATGATGTAGCAGCTAAACGTCAGAAGGAGCTAATTCACACAATGAAGTTTTCAGTTTCATTCATTAGAATCTCAAGTGTTTTCTAAAATGCTATGAACAACTCATAAGTCCTTTAGAAACAGCTTTTAGTAGCCACAGTTACTGTACCTGCTGTCTCTCTCCGGGATTTCCTTAATAGCAATTCTGACTTGGTTGCTCAAGTCCCGACCTGCGTAGACTATCCCGTAAGTGCCTTTTCCTAAAACGACTCTGTCACCATTTTCATCATATTCATAGTCATACTACAAAAGAAAAACAGGGAGAAAAGATCGAAACATTAGTTCATTCTACGTTTCAAACATCAATTTTTTTTCCAAGAGCATTATTCCTTATCAGATGGCATTACCAGGCTGAAGTTCTAAGAAGCAGCTTCGAGAATGAACAAATAAACGCTCCCAATGTAAAGCAGATATTGTGTTGATGTTTTCACAACTGTTACAAATACAGTGGGGATTACATAGTTAACTTCATAGAAGTGTTTCTCTGGAGCCATGCAGATTCTTTTACCCACTCAGTCCTGTTTTTCATTGATTCTGGAGATCAATGAAACAGTGTATACTGGCATCAACATCTAATAGCGTCTATCACATCTAATTAATCTTCCTTTTGTTATTCAGCTTTTGATGCTGTTAAAGCATTTCACACTGCCAGGAGAATAAAACCACTGAAAGGCTTTGGGTAAGAAGAAAATTTTAACATCTTACCAGTTGCTGATGATAGAGTAAAGATTATTTTACTTCACCCCCACCCTCATTCCCCAAGACCCAAAAACATTTTTTAAAACATAAAAAATGGAGGAAAATTTTGATCTCTGATGTAGAAAGGAAATATCTATAGCTCTAAACTCCAAACTTTAAAGTGTGTCAGCCAAATATGGAAAATTGGATCTACAGAAAGGACTCAGTAGAGACCTCCTCAGATCTGGAGGCATCACCCCAAAGACACATCCTTTCTGTTGGACTGGAACTAAAGGATTTAGGGCCATCAAATGATCAAGGCGTGTCCCTGTAGAAACCCAGCATAAAACTACAGAGCCCCAGGAGAGAACAATAGAACAAGCTTTTCCTATAGTCTACATTTTGCTGGAGTTTAAAACTGGCAGCCCATAGTTAGATTCAACTCATAGTGAGGTGTGAGTTGGCCATTAAAAAAATGATTTCTGGCCAGGTCCAGTGACTTGCACCTGTAATCCCAACATTTTGGGAGGCTAAGGCGGGTGGATCACCTGAGGTCAGGAGTTTGAGACTAGCCTGGCCAACATAGCAAAACCCCACCTCTACTGAAAATGCAAAAAGTAGCCGGGTGTGGTGGTGCACGCCTGTAATCCCAGCTACTCAGGAGGCTGAGGCAGGAGAATCAGTTGAACCCGGGAGACAGAGGTTGCAGTGAGCTGAGATCATGCCACAGCCTAGACAACAGAGTGAGACTCTGGCTCAAAGGGAAAAAAAAATGATTTCTAATATGTATAAGTCAACAAACTTAACATTAATACTGATGAGTAATCTATGAAGAGTGCAATGATCATGAATTTTTATGCTGTGTAACAACATAGCCTTGAAATATAAAGCAGAGCTGATAACATTTCAAAGAAAAATACACAAATATCAACCACAATAGATTTTAACAGAACTCTTTTACAAAAGAATATATATAGCAGACAGATTTTAGAAAAGAGAATCTAATGGCACAATGAACAAGTCTGATATAACATCTACAGAGAGAGCTCTGCACCCTGATACAGATTCCTTTCACGCATATATAAAAAATATATTATAATGGATCACATATTAGACAACAAAGAAAAATTTCAACAAATTCCAAAGAACTGATATCATAAAGACCATGATCTTTGAGCACAGAAGACTAAAAATATGATAGCCAAAAGTATATTTTACTTTATTTTAAAATAACCAATGGGTTAAAAAGGAAATGGCCATGGGAATTACACGATCATTTTTTCAATGAAAAGAAAAGCATTATTTATCAAATACCACAGACATGGAGTTAGGTAGATGAAAAATTTCATGGTCTTAAAAAATTCCATTTGAAAATAAAAATGTAACATGAATAAGTTTAACGGTCGAGTCAAGGAAACAGAAAAAGAATAACATATTGCTACCAAGACAGCAGAAGAGAGACTCTGGATTTTCAAGATGGTAGAGCAGATACCTGAAAACCTTCCCACTAAAAACACATGTGTGAAATAAAACAGACATGCTTTTAAATGTCTCGCTGGGCTTACTAAAGAGTAAAGGTGAGTGTAGAAGCTAGAAATGAAGAGGAAAGGAATACTAGCAGGTAATCAAAAGAACTTTGCAGCCCAAAGGGTGGGGATGAAGGCAGGATTTTCAGTTTCATTAATCTAGGGCAGGAGTTTGCATTTTTTTTTTTTTGTAAAAGGTCAGATAGTGAATGTTTTAGCATTGAGGGCCATATAGTCTCTGTAGCAACTACTCAATTCTGCCATTGTGATGTGAAAAAAGCCCAGCCGATCTATAAACAAAGGGATGTGCTTGTGTTCCACTAAAGCTTTATTTACCAAGATAAACAGTGAGCTGGATTTAATCCTAGGGCCATACTTTGCTGACCTCTCACCTGGGGCTTGGGTCTTAATGCCCAGGAGGGGATAGGAAATATAGCCTAGTGTCCTATGCCAGGCAAAGAGCAGAAACACACAAAACCAGGCCCCTGATGAAAGGGTAGATTAGAAAAGTCAGCCCACTACACTGTGAAACAAAAAGAAAGCTGGGTTATTTTAAGACTGAGCTCTGGATGAGCAAAAACAGGTCTTCTCTAAACACTTTCAACCATTGCTGATCCTGGTGCTGTTTGAACTTCAGATGAACACTTATTGTAATACTCATAATTGCTCTTGAGCCTGGGATGTCTCTGAAGTGCTTGGCGGAAACAAAGCAAAAACATTTTAATGGCATACCCCCTTGAAGCTTGCTATGCAGAATTCTTACTGATAATGCACCACTAACACTGAACTCACAATCCAAAAAATATAAAATATATAAGGAAACAATTCAATATCAGTGAAAACATATGACAAATATCAATCTTCAAGATTTCATTAAATCAGAAATGATAGAATATAGTTATAAAATATGTACATGTAACAGAAAGATACAAAATAAGATATTTCAAAATGAAAAGAAGATAAGACATTCTAAAAACGGCCAGACAGATTTGAAAGAGAATTGAATACAGCTCCTAGAAATTCAGCCCTAAATAGGAAAAATAAATTCACTCAGATATGATATAGGGAAATTACAAAATATGAAAGACAAAAAGATCATAAAAGGACACATTACCCACAAAGGTAGCTCATCAGATCACTCTGCAAAATCTTGGGTGCACATGCATGACTTAAGAGGACTGGAGTGAAGTGGGGCATGTCCTTACCAGCACCAGGTTGTTTGTTTCCAACAGGTTTCCAAGCCCTTATAGAAGATAGTCTGGTAGTGTCTTTTGGGGAAATTTATGGCCAATACAACGCCAGGGCTAGAGTGGGCACTGGCCTCCTTAGCATGGACCCTTCTCTGGCTCAGGACAGAGGCCAAGCTCTGGAAGGGAGATGACTGCTTCCCCATTGGCAAGTATCCAGTGACACACTAGAGAATAGCCCTATCCTGGCTGCCTAACGTAAAGCTGAAGACTGTTTTGGTTCAGAGCAGATGACCAGGTAGGTTGTCGGAGTGAAGGGACAGGCAGCAGGGATCATTTAGTAACGTGTCCTAACTCACAGTTAAAACTGGATTCCTGCAAGGAGGCAGGAAGCATAATACAAACAACGCCACCTGAAGGAGCCCAAGTCTCCATACGCAATTCCTGCGGTCTAGACTTCTACTAGGCTGTGCCTGCCACGCTGGAATTCTACCAGCGGGACCCAGCCGGCAGGAGGTAGGACAGGGACTGTCACTAAAGAAGCTCAACTTTGCCAATGTGCCCTCTCAAAGGATTAGAAACCTACACACTGAATCTAGCACCACCACCATTTTATACTACAATGCTTTATAACTTAAAAGGAAAAAAAAAACTTTCAATAACCCACCTCACTTGACTATCATAATAAGCCTGTGTGTCACAGTAGGTTTCTGATTACTTTCAATTTACAAATGATCAGAAATGACTTTTTTCCAGTGAAAATATGTCAGAGTTGTGGTTTGAAACCAGCTTGTAAGATTCTAGATTTTGTATCCTTTCCACTACCTATGCTTTAGGGAAACCCTATCATAGAATAAGAGCTTACAGGGTGATTATTAGTTCTGTTGCCAAGCACCCGTATTGTAAAGATATTACGGTATATTGTCAATATCCACTGAACGTCCATTCTCTTTCTCTCTCTCTTCTTTCTTTCTCTTTCTTTCTTTCCATCCCTCCCTCCTTTCCTCCTTCCTTCTTTCTTTCCTGACAGAGTCTTGCTCTGATGCCCAGGCTACAGTGCAGTGGCGTGATCTCAGCTCACTGCAACCTCTGCCTCCCAAGTTCAAGCAATTCTCCTGCCTCAGCCTCCCAAGTAGCTGGAATTACAGGCACGCGCCACCATGCCACCTGGCTAATTTTTGGGATTTTTAGTAGAGATGGGGTTTTGCCCTGTTGGCCAGGCTGGTCTTGAACTCCTAACCTCATCATCCGCCCACCTCGGCCTCCCAAAGTGCTGCGATTACAGGTGTGAGCCACCGTACCTGGCTCCATTCGCTTTTTCAAGCAGACATCTGGTAGCCACTGTCCTCTTAGAATTTTTTACCTTCTCTTACTCCGTATTTCCAATTTATTGCCAACTGTTCTCAGATTTTTCTTTTTAAAATCTCACAAATCAATTTTGCCTCCTTATTCTCACTGTGATTGCTTCAGAATCTCTGTAGACGTAGCATAGAAGAAAAGCACTTCTCTGCAAAACAAAGTTCAGAGACTTTTCTCCTCTCCTGTTGCTCCATTCCCAATTTATTCTCCATTAAGTTGACAGTGAACTTTCCAAAGTCCAAAGTTCCACGTGAGCATTCCATGTCGGTGCCACTGCATCTGTTTTATTGGCAGCTCGTTACTTTCTAGATAAAATCCAAACTCCTTAGCACAGCACAAATGCCTGCTATGGTCTGAATGTTTGTGTCTCCCCTCTTCAGCACCCTCAAAATCTGTATGTTAAAACTGAATCGCAATGTAATAGTATTAAGAGCTAGGGCCTTTAGGAGGTGATTAGGTCATGAGGCTAGAGTCCTTATGAATGGGATTAGTCACCTTACAAAAGAGGCTTGAGGGAGCCTGGTGGAGCCTTCAGCCATGTGAGCACACACAGAAGGTACCATCTAGAAAAAGTAGGCCCTCACTAGACACTGAACCTACTGGTGCCTTGATCTTGGATTCCTCAGCCTCTACAACTGTGAACAATGAATTTCTATTGGTTATAAATTACCCAGTTCTAAGGCATTTTGTTACAGCAGCCTGAATGGACGAAGACAATGCCCTTCAAGATCTCATGGCTGCCTCTGTCATCCTTGTCTGGACACTGAGCTCTTTGAGAGTTGGGAATTCATCCTTAATTACTCTATCCCCAGTTTTAGCATGTGGCTTTTAGTAGATGCTCAGTAATTATTTGCTTAATTAATTAATCAAGTTATAGAAAAATGTGATAAGAACTTTTTTAAAAAAAAGAGCTAGGTCCTAAAACAAAACATTAAGAGTCATTATTGGTTTATTTTTGGGTGAAAGCATTTTTCTAATAGATATATTTACAATCTTCTTCTCTATTTTTAAAGAGTGTTTTGCTCTGTTGCCTAGGCCAGAGTGCAGTGGTGCCATCATAGCTCATTGCAAGCTTGAACTCCTGGGTTCAAGCAATCCTCCCACTTCAGCCTCCTCAACAACTGGGACTTCAGGTGTACACCATTATATCCAGTTAATTTTTTACATTTTTTGTAGAGATGAGGTCTTGCTATGTTGGCCAGGCTGGCCTTGAACTCCTGCCCTCAAATGATCCTCCTGCCTTGGTCTCCCAAGTGCTGAGAATACAGGGGAAGCCATCATACTCAGCATTTTTTTTTTAAAGTGATGGAGTCCTGCTATGTTACCCAGGCTAGACTAACATTCCTGGGCTCAAGTGATCCTCCCAAATAGCTGGGACTCAGGTGCACATCACCAGGTCCAGTTCTACAACAGGTATGCTTATATAGAAGAGTGAAGAATACATAAACCTCGATGAGACTGCTAAAGTTTTCATTTCCCTCAGGAATCTAAGGCATCAGAAGACTATTTTTTAAAATATTATTTATTAGATATAGAAGTTGACTCCTATTGAGCAAAATGGTGATAGTAAAAATGAAAAGAACTTGTAGAAAGACCAGTGTGATTTAAGTAAAACCATCTCTGTGGGTAATTGATACTTTGTTTCTTTATCTCCCCTTTCTATTCCTATGAGATAAAGGTAGAAATTGAAATGGCAGTTTTGGAAGAAAGCTGAAAAGAGACAAGAGACTGGTTCAGCCTAGAAGGACAGAGAATTATCTATGCAATGGCCAGAAATAGTAGAAGAGAGCCTGGACCACAAACAGAGGAAAGCAAGGTCTGTTAATGACGAATATGGAAAAAAAGAGTCGGGGGGGGGGGCGTTTAAAAAATAAAAGGTAACATTACACTGCTTATATATTTTGCATTCTATTTCTATGGCAATAGGTTAGCAAATTGGGTTGTTGCTAAGGGAAACAAGAATTTCATTTTGAGACAATCATGGGAATTTTTCTAGAATCATCTCTTTATTGCTGTCTGCCCAGAACAATCTAAACTGGTGGTGGGAAGAGAATCAGTGTAGGAAGACAACACCGACAAGACAAGGCCAAACAATGAAGTGGTGACTCACTGAGTCCTTGCCCTGTCGAGGGGCCTACAGTGAAACAGCCACCTTAGAAAAAGCCATGAACGGCTGGGCGCGGTGGCTCACGCCTATAATCCCAGCACTTTGGGAGGCCGAGGCAGGTGGATCACGAGGTCAAGAGATCGAGACCATCCTAGTTAACATGGTGAAACCCTGTCTCTACTAAAAATACAAAAATTAGCCGAGCATGGTGGCGCGAGCCTGTAGTCCCAGCTACTCGGGAGGCTGAGGCAGGAGAATTGCTTGAACCCAGGAGGCGGAGGTTGCGGTGAGCCAAGATCGCGCCACTGCACTCCAGCCTGCCCAACAAGAGCGAAACTCCATCTCAAAAAAAAGAAAAAGCCATGCACTTCCAGGGAGGCTTCACCACGAGGTGAATAATCACTGCGAAGACCCAAATGGCAGCTTTGTTAGTGTTCAGTCTGTACTGCCTTCTTAATATGTAAATGCCAAAACATTAATAACTAATAACATTAATAGAATGCCAAAACACTGTAGGTACAAATATCTAGTGTGATGGATCTCTCCTCCCTCAGATCTTTACTCACATCTCACCTTCCTATTTTTATTTATTTATTTATTGAGACAGAATCTCACTCTCTCACCCAGCTGGAGTGCCCCGGGTTCAAGCAAGTCACCTGCTTTAGTCTCCCAAGTAGCTGGGATTACAGGCATTTGCCATCATGATGGGCTAATTTTTGTGTTTTCAGGAGAGACAGGTTTTGCCACATTGGCCAGGTTGGTCTCGAACTCCTGACCTCAAATGATCCACCTGCCTCAGCCTCCCAAAGTGCTGGGATTTACAGGTGTGAACCACCATGCTCGGCCTAAATCTTACCTTCTTAATGAGCCTCTCAGGCCTTCCTGTCTGAAATTGCATGTCCCTGCTACACGGTAACTTTCTTTCTTCTCTTTTGAGATGGAGTCTTGCTCTGTCGCTAGGCTGGAGCGCAGTGGCGCAATCTCGGCTCACTGCAACCTCCGCCTCCTGAGTTCAAGCAATCCTTCTTCCTCAGCCTCCCAAGTGGCTGGGACTACAGGCATGTGCTACGATGCCTGGCTAATTTTTGTATTTTTAGTAGAGATTGTCTCATCATGTTGGCCAGGAGGGTCTCGATCTCTTGACCTAGTGATCCACCCGCCTCAGCCTCCCAAAGTGCTGGGATTATAGGCGTGAGCCACAGCGCCCAGCCTACACTGTAACTTTCTAAACCCTTCCCTGGTTTATTATTCTCCTTAACACTGATCACCATCTAACATACTGTAGATGATATTTTACTTATTTGTGTTTATTACCTGTCTCGCATTAGAAAGTAAGCTCAGTCTACAGCCATACCACCCTGAATGTGCCCAATCTCTTCCAATCTCGGAAGCTAAGCGGGGTTGGGCCTGGTTAGGACTTAGATGAGAGAATGTAAGCTCAGTGAGGACAGGAATTCTTCTCCATTTTGTTCTCTGCCATCTCCTCAGCACCTGGAATCATGCCTACCATTCAGTAGGTGTTTGAAAAGTATGTGAGTGCATTAGTGAGATCCACTTGGACCCACTGATATGGATGAAGATGATTTTAAGCTGAAAACATCAGAACAAACAGCAGCAGCAGGAAAATCCTCATGTAAAACTTCTTTTGCTGGCATAAGCAATGCCTCCTAAAATACATCCTCCATATATTTCCTCTCCAGGAGATTAATGGCCAAAGAAGAGATGGACCACTTGCACCCAGAGGAGATACTGCATAAACACAACCTGATCAAAACTTTCAGTTCCTCCCCACTTGTTGTTTCACTACTTTCCCACTATATACTTTCCCTTAAAGTCCTAGCCCTCTTTCTTACTAAGATGATATATAAACACTCAACTCTAGCTGTTTGTGGAGCCAATTCTTTGAGTAAGTCGCTTTCATTGATGTAGTGTTGACTACATGAATACGCTTTGGCTAGGCATAGTGGGTCACACCTGTAATCTCAGCACTTTGGGAGGCCAAGGGGGGCACATTGCTTGAGGCCAGAAGTTCAAGATCAGCTTGGGCAACGTGGTGAAACCCTGTGTCTACAAAAAATACAAAAATTAGTCAGGTGTGGTGCCGCCCACCTGTAGTTCCAGCTACTCAGGAGGCTGAGGTGGGAACGTCACTTGAGCCCAAGAGATTGAGGCTGCGATGAGCTGAGATCGCACCACTGCACTCCAGCCTGGGGGAAAGAGCGAGACTCTGTCTCAAAAACAAAACAAAACAGAAGAATAAACTTTGTCTGTTCTCCTCTTAGCTTGTCCTTTGTCAGTTAATTTGCAGGACCCTGACCACTGAATGTAAGTTGGTAGAGGAAAAAGGCTTTTCCCCACTCCCAACAGAATGAATGAATGAAAAACAAATTGATACTCGTATCATACAACACTATAAGTGATGTGTTTTCTGAGGCAGGGAAGTAACTGTGGGTATTCAGCTTCATATCTGTACAAAAATAGATATAGGATGTTAAAAAAAAAAACAGTTTGCTACATGATGATTCCAAACTGATTGAAACAAATTCTAAACTACAATTGCCAAGGTATATGAGCCCAATCATCAGAAAAGAAAATAGTAAGGTCTTTCATCATCCTGCAGATATTTGAGTCAAACAAAAATTGTTTTAGATAGGGTCTGACTCTGTCGCCAAGGCTGGATTGCAGTGGCACAATCCTAGCTCACTGCAGACTTGACCTCTCGGGCCCAAGCAGAGAAGTCCACATGGATCAAAGGCCTTCTTCCATCAGTATCTCTCTCCTCCCAGTTTGAGATATTAGGTTGATGCAAAAGTAATTGTGGTTTTTGCCATTATTGCTCCAACCTAATATTAAAACAACTCTGGTTTTGTCACTGCCTAGCTTCAAACCCTTCAGCTGAATCTCTTCTGCTGGGACACCTCGCACCATGTGAGGTCATGGGATTGAAAAGGGCATAGGCCAGGTGCAGTGGTTCAGATCTGTAATCCCAGCACTTTGGGAGGCTGAGGCGGGCGGATCACAAGGTCAGGAGTTCGAGACCAGCCTGGCCAATATGGTGAAACCACATCTCTACTAAAAATACAAAAATTAGCCGGGCAGGTGGTGTACGCCTGTAGTCCCAGCTACCTGGGAGGCTGAAGCAGAAGAATCGCTTGTGGAGGTTGCAGTGAGCCAAGATTGCACCACTGCACTCCAGCCTGGTGACAGAGTGAGACTCCATCTCAGAAAAAAAAAAAGGGCATAAAGCCACTGTCCTGCCATGTAATGTGCAGGCTACCAGTGCAGGCTACCAGATTATAAGGCACTGAGAAGAGCTAGGCCAGAGGAGTGGGCCAAAATGACATGAGAACAGATAAAAGCAAGAAGGGGAGTTGAGAAATGATTCAAAGAGAAAAGGACACAGGACCTGGATCTGAAAAAATAATGCTTTGGTCACGAAGTGGGACAGAGCAGAAAAGCTTGCAAGGTTGGGTGTCTGCATGTCAAGCCCGGAGGCTGGAGAAGCATGGCCAACTGGAATGTGGAAAGGAATTTGGCACTGCTGGACCACAGGGTGAAAGAAAAGGGGAAATTACAGCCAAAGGAGTGAGAACGTTGGATGGCGCAAATACCTCCATCTACAAAAAGTAACATTGGCTGGGTGCGGTGGCTCACATCTGTAATCCCAGCACTTTGGCAGGCCGAGGGGTGTGGATCACTTGAGGTCAGGAGTTCAAGGACAGCCTGGCCAACATGGTGAAACTCCATCTCTACTAAAAATACAGAAATTAGCTGGGTGTGGTAGTATATGTCTGTAGTCCCAGCTACTCAGGAGGCTGAGGCAGGAGAGTCGCTTGAACCCGGGAGGCAGAGGTTGCAGTGAGCAGAGATTACGCCACTCCACTCCTACCTGGATAACAGAGGAAGACTCTGTATCGAAAATAAATTTTTTTAAAAAAGGAGCATCAAAGGTTTTTAATTTAGGGAGTCACAGGATTAAATCTGCATGAGAGATTTCTCTGATGATAAAAGAGACAAAGCATGAGACATGGTTAGGCTACGATAGAGGATGAAGGCCTGAGAACAGGGGAGTGACCGAGAAGACGAAATGAAGGGGCTGCAGGAAAGAACGGGCATAAGGGATTAACAGGGGACTGGGTAGAGGTTTTTCAGCTATCTGGCTTGGGTTATTGGGTAGATGCCTTTACTCTTACTAAAGACATGGAAGGCAGGAAGAACAATGGAGACCTAGGCTGGTTAACTCTGATCAATTGTTTGATGATTTCAACATACATGTATTATAATAATGACATATTAAATTACTTAAGATTTGGGTTCATGACCCTTCTATGTCAAAATACATCCTTGAGTCAAAAAACGTAGCTTTGAATCAAAAGAAACTGATTTTCTTTCTGTTAAAAGACAGAAAAGTCCTTCTCTGAAAAGTGGTATTGCCTTATACTTGAAATAACCTTGTACAATTTATACCAATCTTGAATATTATTAAGAAATTAGAGGTAGGAAAGGATGTTAAATATCTTATTGCTCTCGGTTGAGCATGGTGGCTCACACCTGTAATCCCAGCTCTTTGGGAGGCTAAGGCGGGTGGATCACCTGAGGTCAGAAGTTCAAGACGAGCCTGGACAACGTGGTGAAACCCCGTCTCTACTAAAAATACAAAAATTAGCTGGACATGATGGTGAGTGCCTGTAATCCCAGCTACTCAGGAGGCTGAGGTGGGAGAACTGCTTGAACCCAGAGGGCGGAGGTTGCAGGGGCCAAGATCATACCACTGCACTCCAGCCTGGGTGACAGAGCAAGACTCTGTCTCACCCCCCTGCCCCCAAGAAAAAATCTTCTTTTCAACTATAACTTAAGGAATGAAGTCATCTTAGCCCAGCAGGAGTATGAACTTTCTCCGGGGTTATGAAACTGACTGCTGGCAAAGTCAAAACCAGAACCCAGGGCTCCTGACCCCAGCGTAGAGTTCTTAGTTGATCCAGCTTGAGTCAGAAGGAAGAAGGGGCTGGTGACCTGAAAGAGGCTGAATCCCTCCCACAGTTGTACTGCTTCAAATAAACCTTATTGTTCCCATCAGAAAGAAAAGCAGCAGATCCTCCCTGGACTTTTTCAAATTCTAGGAACTGGTTTCACATTTGTAGTTTATAGAACCACATTAATAGTTACTGTTTGCTGACTGCTGACAACACCCTAAGTGAAGTTAAAAATACTAAGTAGCATTTCCTCATCACCTGACCTTTCCAACATTTTTATTTTGTTCTGGGCCAAGGTAGCCAAAGGCTTCAGGAATAATCGACAGATAATATTGAAACAATTTTAATTCTACCCTCAATTGAGGTAAACATCAGAAAATAATTATTCTGCATACAAATCTTAAGCACTGCATTAAGATGATCTCTACAGTAATTCTTCTTGTTTCCACTGTAAAGAATGGGAAGTGGAGGAATTATCTGTAGTTTGTTATTCATGGGCTGAAGTTTGAGTTCAGGTTGTGGTAATGAAATTAAAGAATTCATTTTAATCAAGTATGCAGGATGCTGATAAAATAACTTTAATGAAGAATGTTGAAAACATCTAAGAAATGTAACTAAATATATAATGGAGAGTTATAATATGCAAAAATATAAGTTAAGGCTTAATAATTCATATTGGAAAGGTGCCCTGGCTAGGAAAGGACATTCAGGCAGAGGCAGAGCCGCGATGGAGCTCAGCATCCTCCGGCCCAGAGCATCCCTGCAAACATGCATTCATTCATGTCATGCTAACAGAACACCCAGGAAAACATCAGCAATCACCACCTGGCACAATGGCAAATTAAGTGAAGATTCTTGAAACCAGTCTACTTGAATTCTTCCTATAGGATCTAAAGTCCATTGAGAATACTGTAGAAGCCATTCTGTGTCAGAAATTTTACATTATTTTAATGAAACGTAAAGGATGGAAATGTAAGAATGTTTTCTTTCTTTCTTTTTTTTTTGATACCAAGTCTCACTCTGTAGGCCATGCTGCCTCAGCCTCCTGAGTAGCTGGGATTACAAATGCATGCCACCATGCTCAGCTAAGTAGAGACAGGGTTCACCATGTTGGCCAGGTTGGTCTTGAACTCCCGGCCTCAAGTAATCCACCCGCCTCAGTCTCCCAGCATGCTGGGATTACGGATGTGAACCACTATGCCCGACCTCAGAATGTTTTCTAACGTTAAAATAGAATACCAGTACTTACTTGAAAAGGCTGTTAGGAGCATTTTCATGAAACACAGCAATATGGGATAAGCTGTGTTTTGTGAGGTCAGAGACTGACTAAAACCCTCTGGATATTACTAGGAAGAATCCTTAGCATTTCCCTCTCTCCTTATTCAGTTGGTGAGTGTTCACAGTACTTGCATAATAATTGCCGAATTAGGTAGGACCGGTCTCTCGCAACGCTCACCCCAAATACTACTGCATACAGAATAGGGGATCTAGGACTGGGTCCCCTGCTAGCTCTCTGAAAAGTCTTCACCCCTTCCCTCCTTTACATTATAGGAACCTGGGGCTTAGAAAAATCAGCTAGCTAAATCTTAAGGCAATTAAAGCTGTATTAAGCTATGCGTATGGTTTTTAGGGTAGCTTCCAGAGTAGAGCCCGCAAACTGTTGATTCAATCGGTTATAAAGACCAACTTTTTCTAACACAGTTACCACAGCCTGGCTGGCTATGCATATGTTTGGTTAGATGCATTTAGTTCCTGAAAGGAGGATATAAAACGAAGGCTAGCTCTCTCTGGTTAAAAAAAAAAAAAAAAGCCATAAATTTGTAACATTGCAGCAGACTTCATGAAGTCATCTCTTTCATAATTCTACATTATTGACAGAATTGTTTCATTGTCAACTTCTTTAAGTTTTACCTTGGCATATTGCTGCTCATCAAGTGATGCAGAATTTAACACAAAAACAGAGATAACAAGATATAATCAAAGGAGCACTGAAGTAGGAATCAAGAAAGCTAATTCCTAACAATTGCTTGAATGAGAAAATAAAAAATTGAAACATATAAAACATACATAAATAAGAAGTATTATCTATTACTTCTATAGATAGCAAGCTAATGCATAGGAAATTTTCTTTTTTCCAAATTAGGTCTGTCATCTTTTTACAACTTCAATGAAAGAGTCTTAGGCTTAACTACAAATATCAAAGCTATACAATTGCTAGATAAACATAGAACTTAACTACAGACAGAGTTAACAACTAGTTATTATAGGCTAGGTGTGTGCTCATCCCTATAATCTCAGCACTTTGGGAGGCTGAGGTGGGAGGACTGCTTGAGCCCAGGAGTTCAAGAACAACCTGAACAACAAAGTGAGACCCTGTCTCCACCAAAAAAAAAAAAAAAAAAAAGTTAGCTGGGTGTGCTGGCATGCTCTGGCTGAAGTGGGAGGATTGCTTGACCCCGGGAGTCAAGAGGCTACAATGAGCCATGATTGTGCCACTGCACTCCAGCCCAGGTAACATAGCAAGGGCCGGTCTCAAAAAACAAACAATTGATTATATTAAAATTTTTTCTCAACTGTTACCTTACTGATTCAGTGTTTTTATAAAAATTTTAGTTTATGAGATGACATTATCAAAGTGATCTAATAAATAAGTATGCCAATTAGACCGGTGAGCTATAGTTTCTTCAATTTCACTTTAACATTAAAAATACAATGACATTAAAAATATAGCACCATGGCTTGGTGCTATGGGCTGAATATTTGTGTATTCCCCAAATTCCTATGTGGAAATCATAAGCCAAAGGGGATGGTTATTAGGAGGTGAGGCCTTTGGGAAGCGATTAGGTCATGAAGGCAGAGCAGAATAACAGTAGTGGCCTTGTAAGAAAGTCCACAGAGAGCTAGCCAGCTTCTTCTACCATGTAAGGACACAGCCAGAGGGCACCTTCTATGAGAAACAGGCCCTCACCGGACAGTGAATCTACCAGCACCTTGATCTTGGACTTCACGGCCTCCAGAACTATAAGAAAATAAATGTCCGCTGTTTATAAGTCACCTTGTTTACGGTATTTTGTTATAGCAGCCCAATGGACTAAGATACTTGGATTCAGGGTTCCCTCCCAAGTAAAACACTGGGAAGGGCTTGGAGAAAATGGTGGCCACGTGTCAAGCCTGAAGAAGTGTCATCCTTCAGACACTGAAGATGCTGAAGTCAGCACTCTTGGCACACTCCAGCATCGGTCCTTGCAGTGGGGGAAGGCTCTTCTTCACACAGCAGATATGGCAGAGAAAATGGACACAAACTAAAAGTAGGTACCCAAGAGTCAGGTGCAATGGCTCATGCCTATAATTTCAGTGCTTAGGGAGGCTGAAGTGGGAGAATTGCCTGAGCCCAGAAATTCAAGAGCAGAATGGGCAACATAACTAGACCAAGTCTCTACCAAAATAAAAATAAAAACCATATAAAAGTAGGTATCCATAGTGCTCTGTGTCCATTAGACATTAGTAAAAGGATTCCAGTTGAGAGGAACAACATTTGAAGTCATCATTATTCCCTCCTCTCTTAAATCCATTAATCTTCCATGGTTTCAGGTTCTTTGTGTAGCATATTAATGCCTGCCACAAGGGTGTTATCAACCAGAATCCTCACTGAATCTTCTTTGTCTGAATTGCACATATCTCAGAAGAGAACAGAAAGTGTGTAAGGGCACCGTGGCCCAGGCATTGACACTGCCATAGACAAAGCATAATTACTCGCTATCAAATAAGTAAAATGCTAAGTGCTGTGGAATAAGAATTCTTCCATGTATACTTTTTAGCCCTTTTTTACCAAAGAAATTCCAGAAGGTGCTTTTAACATTAAAGGAAAGCTTAAAGACAGTCTCCTACCCCTCACACACCCATCAACCCACTCTGCCTCCTGCCTCAATAAGGCTTTAAACAGCTTGTTTTAAAATGAACCCGTAAAAGTAAATAGACACCTAAGTCATTACCTCCAAGGAGTCACTTTCACAGTCTCCTTCCTCTGTGCTTCTCCCCTTCTCTTCGGTAATGGTGTTCACCATCTCAAAAAACCTGCAATACGAGTTAGCACATAAGCTTCATAACACATACAATGGTAAATACAAGCAAATACATCTCAAAGTGGCTTCAGAACCAACACTGGGAGTTAAGAAAGTCTCTAGAACCAGGCAATAAACACACTCTCAAGATCACGTGAAAAATATAATTTTTCAAAAAGAAAATACTGGTTGGTAGGATTTTTCTAGAAATTTCTGACCTGATGCCTCACTTCAAATACATTTTTCTTCAGGAACTCTTCCTGTAAAGTGTTTTTTTTTTCTGGAGACCATTTCAGAGACAAGCAAAGTCATGACAGTGAGAAACAGATTGGCAGCCTGCTTGCTATGGCTAGTCCATTCAGAGAGGAGGCTGTTGGTTCACAGACAAAGCCAGGAAGCCCTGTGAACAAGGGCTGATGATCCCACAGGCAGGTCATGCTATGCGATGCCAGCCCAAGGGAAGAGCAGGTTATGGCTTGACAAGAAAAGTTTACCTAACACATCTCAGAACCTTTCTTACCCATCCATCCAACTGTTCATTCAACAGATGCTCAGTGAGTGTCTACTAGGATAAAGAACTGTTCTGGCCATTGAGAACATGATGACGAACAAAGTCTATCTTGGAATTTGGACCCTATTTATGGAGTTCCTATATGGTGTCAACTTTTTCACTCTTCCTGTCTCTATATACATTTCTTGGAGGTCCATGTTAAGAAAAAAAAAAATTCCAAAGCCTGACTGAAATAACAGTATGCGCTCATGATGATTAAACAGCACAATGAGTGAGAGAGAAAAGCTAGTTCAACCAAGGGGAAGAATAAAGTGAAAGATCTAAAAAAAGAATCTGGCCTTACAGACATGATTTAAGATCTGGGGTAAAGACTTGCATCAGCCAGTCATGTAAAAATTTTCAATATGAACATCTCAAGGCAGAATCTAACACTCAACAGTGGGATGGTAGCATAGAGTAATTTTCAGGAGCTAGCATTCTGAAGTCTCCTGTGCCTGGTTCAAATCCCAGATTTTTATGCTTACTAACTACATGATTTTAGGCTACACTCTCTAAGACTACTTTTTTATTCTTTTCAATAAAGATATTAATACTACCCATCTAATAGGGTTTCTTTGAAGAGTAAAACAAATATTAGTTCTGGGGCACACAGTTCATAAATCTTAGCTGTAATTATCATAGAAACAAGTCAACGGCCTTAAGAATTTAAGTGTAAGTAGAAAATTAGTCTATAAAAGAGCTAGGAATTTTCTTATTTCCAAGTGTTTTCTTTTTCCCTTACTGTATGTATTATGATGATAAAGATAAAGCTTGAGCCAAGAATTGTGGATTCAACAAACACTTTTCTTTTTCACATCAAGTTAAAAATGAATGAGTGTATATTGTAGCTAGCTATATTAGTCATTTATAACGAAGTCAAATAGTAATTATTTAAATAAGAACAATCTGCAGCAAAATTCTGAGTCCAAACTAACTTTCATCTACACTTTGGTTTCTAAATTATCACTCACTTCTCTAGTTTCCCATAGTCAATCATAGTACTCTAAAGAAATAAGAAGAATTTAATTATTAGCCCAAGAGAAACATACAATGGAGAAAAACATAAACATACAATGCAGTCCATGGATTTTTGCATGATCTCTTTTATTGGTGTAGATCAGATCCCTGGCTCTTAACTCAGGCTTCACCCCCACCAGAACGTCCATTGTAATTAGTCTGAGGTGGGGGCCGTGTATTTTTTTTAAAGCTCGCCAGGTGAATCTAACTAATATAAGCCAAGGTAAAGAGCTACTATTGTGGATAATAATGAGATGATTTAATATAATTTGAAGATGAAAATTCTGGTAATCATATATAGTAGGTGAACACTTAAAATATGAGTTATAATATTTAACAATTAACCAATAAGTCTTGGTTAATGTTTTATCTGTGGGGAAATAAGTTATGACTAAGATAAAGTTTGACTTATTAAAGAGAACTCCCCCAAAATCCGTTAAATTTATGACATAATTATAAAATAGTAGCCCAAATAAAATATGTATATAACCACATAGCCATGAATTCTTCACAGGAGGTATATGTTTACTCATTAGTTGAAAATAATGATCAGGTAAGAAGAATCTTTTTCACACACAATGACTAATACGTACTTTTTACAATGAAGTTCTGTACAGAAATAGATTTGGAAATCATCAGAATTGTGGAGCACATACAGAAAACAGCATCTTTCTTCAAACTTAGAAATACTGAAACAAACAAGCAAAAAAGCATTATTCAGAGAACTATCAATTCTTCTATGGTCCTATGATGAAAAAGAAATACGTTTTAAATTCAATCCCATTGATATCAATGTTGTTTATAACAAGAAGTTAGAAATAGCACTTTAAAAAGTGGTATTTCCCATACCACACTACTAAAAATTATTTACTCTTTTGAGAAGTATCCTCCTTCTCATGTGTGCAGAGGAGGGTGCTCTAGGGAGTTGTAAGCACATGTAAACCACACATCCTTTCCACAGAGCAGGGAAAGGTGTCCTGCCTACTACACTATTCTGCGTGCTGGGAGGAAAAGCATAAATACCAACTGGCTGGCTGACCTCAGTGATTCTGGCCCTATGCAATCTGTAGAACAATGAAATGTTTCCAAAGCTAGGCAGGCAATTTGTGGAGGCAGTAAAAGCACCTCATTCGTTGTAGAGATTTTAGAGGAGTAAAGCCATGTGCAAGCGCACTTGGTTAGGACTCAGCGGGTGGCTGACTTTACGGCAATATAAAACAGTTTTGAGTTGACCCACGAGACCATGCTGTTTCATGCCAGGTATTGGCAACCATTTTCTGTAACAGGCCAGATAGTAAAACACTTTAGGCTTTTCAGGCCAAACTATGTAATTCTGCCGCTGAAGCATGAAAGCAGCCTGAGATGATGCATAAATGAATGAACATGGCTGTGTTTCAATAAAACTTTATTTACAAGACAGGTAGGGGGCTAGATGTAGTCCATGGGCCACAGGTTGTCGACCCTTATTTTATGACTTTGTGCCTGCTGTTCCTTCAATTTGGAACACACTCTGTTTTTTACTTTTAAAAGAAACTCTATTCACGATTTAAGGCGCAGTTTAGACCTTACCTTCTCCCCCTGCCCTACTTCTGCTCTAAACAGAAAGACTTCCTCTTGCACCTGTGTCCTCTGAGTGTACTTCTTTCATTGCTCTTCTCAGACTGTATTGTCTTGAGTTGTTACATGTCTGTTCCTCTCGCTGCTGGGCTGTGAGCTCTTTAAGAGAGGAGTTGATGTCTTGCCATTTTTGTATCTTTGGCAGAACAGGTCTCAACATTCGACACACAGCTCGTGCTCAGTTAATGCCCACTAACTCAAGCTGTGCACGTTCTGAGGAGATGCAAGGCAAGCTGCTGACCTAGTTGGATTTTCTTCCATAGTTTGTCATCTCTTCTTTATGGAGGAGGAGGCCAGGAAGAATGAGCTCTCTTTTAAGTTACAGACTACAACTCAAGTTTCTCAGTACATAAGCCAGCAATTGCCAGATACTAGCAGCCTATGTATAGGTCATAAATCACAACAGCTGTTATGTAGGGCTACCACACTTAATTAAAGAAAATTAATTCATTGGAAAACAGATATGATAAAGTAAAATTTACATTTACCATACTTTCTTAAGTGGATTGCTTAAAAATGCAGCAATAAATAATGAGTGCCTGCTAATGAATGGCTTTAAAAATTAAATATTGAGAGTACAGCTTTATTTGAGAGAAGTATCGACTGAAAGATGCATAATGAGTCAGTTCATCATCTTGCTTGTTTCTGTTCAAACCATTCATGAGGTAACAGGTAGCTTTACCAGGAGAACTCCAATTATTAGTGACTCAGACTGCTCTACCAATTTATGCTCTAATAAAACCAAATACTATTATCATTCCAAAAGCAACAGGATATTGCATAACCGGCCTGCAAAAAAAATCTGTTGTCTCCCATTGCTATGACGTGGGGATAATCAGTAGTAAGCACATCTAATTTGGTTTGAAACCTGCAAGAGTTGATTTAGCATGAGCTTCAATAGAACAATTATTTAAAGACTTCACCACTCACTCTTGAGTCTTAAAAAAAAATTCTTATTTCTAAATCCTAAGAAATGGCATTTTCTGAGCTACTGGCATTGTGACAGCAGTCAGAACTGCAGTTCACCTCTGTAATCTCCAGATCAGTGCAGGAAAGTGACCTTAGGAAATTTTTTTTTTAAATGAACTCCCTATCATCTGAAGTCATTCATATTAGCGGGAGGGGTCAAGCAGGGTGGCTCACACCTGTAATCTCAGCACTTTGGGAGGCCGAGGTGGGCGGATCATGAGGTCAGGAGTTTGAGACCAGCCTGGCCAGCGTGGTAAAACCCTTTCTCTTCTAAAAATACAAAAATTATCTGGGCATTGTGGTATGCACCAGTAATCACAGCTACTTGGGATGCTGAGGCAGATGAATTGTTTGGACCCGGGAGGTGATGGTTGCAGTGAACCAAGATCAGGCCATTGCACTCCAGCCTGGGCAACAAGAGCAAAACTCTGTCTCACAAAATAAAATAAGATAAAATTAGTGGCAGGACACAAGTTAGTAGATGGCATGTGTGCTTTGGATCCATGCAAGGGGAGATGAGTTCCTGGTAAACCAAAAGGACAGAAAATCATCCTATTAAACAAAGCAACAGCTCAGCTAAAGAGGACCTCCACATGACTCAGTTTTATCTACATTTTGATTCTGGTCCACAGTTCGCATTTACCCAACAGCTGCCATATTTTAAGTAGGTCACAAGCACAGAGTCAGTTAAACTAGCAGTGAACATTTTGTTGCAAATCTTTTCCTAATGGAGATAGTGACACAGAGGAAGCTTGGGCATTTCCAGAATGATTCTTGACATTCTTTGTATTTTAAAATCAAGATGAAAAGTTCTAACCAGCCCATGAATAGTGCAGAAAAATGTCTTATAAGTAAACAAAATATACCAAGAAAACTTACCTCACTCCCCTGACCGAAGAGGCACTGAAATTCCACTCATGTATACCTTTCTAGAACAACAACAACAAAATTGTGAGTCCTCCAAATGGAAAATAACATAACAATAATTTTGTTTAATTATTTTTAAAGTAATATACACAGCCATTTTTCCTGGCACACTATTTTTCATGGAAGAATTATCTGGATGGAAAGCACAATTCATTCTCAAGTTATAAGGGCAATGTTTACCCTACTTAATTCCTGAACTTCAATAAAACAGCTTCCAAAAGAACCTAAAAGAATTCGTCTCATTAAATTCTAAAATTTGATATTTAGTAATAACTGTTGTGTGTTAATTTTTAAGTAAAAAAACTCAATGATCAAGGTAATGAGATTATTACAGTTGAGAAATATTTCTTTTCTGAGAAAGATAAGCATTAATTTGAATAATAGCAAGGTTTTAAAGATAATTATTTCTGCATTATCTTTAGTTAAGATTTCCAACAAAATAGGCGGTTCTGTTTCTTCAGAAAGTAGTACAGCAAGAATGTATGTGAACGCTCATGTATACAGTGCACATCATAACTACAAGGTATTGCTACCAAATTTATGCAAAATTCAATAAGATAATAAAGTTTGAACATAAAAAATTTGATTGTCAAACTATAAACATAGGTGATTTGCAGAGCCAAGGTGAAGAAAAATGTGAGAATTTATTTGTTGAGTTTATTAAAGCTAAGTTAAAATTATTATCAAATTCATATGTTCCTAAATCAAATAAATTACAAAATGGATCGTATTCTCTTTTAAAATACATGACAATATAAAATTAATAGCATAAATGTTTTTACAGAAATAAAGTAGTGGATCCATGTGTCTAAGTTGAGCAAGTACAGTACAGCAATAAACTGACACTGAAATTCAATTCTGTAAATTTCAAACAACCAGGAAAAGGAGCTCTTATCCACCCACTGCCAGGAAGCTGAGGTCTTGCCTGGGCGAATGAGATGGGTGACACAGCCTTCTGGCTCTGAGGTGGCTCAGAACCTTCCTTTTGGCTAAAGCAACTCAAAAGCCACAATTTATATCTATAGCCCGTAATTCTTTGCTAGGGCCATGCAACTTAAAATAAAAATAGATCCTCTCAAGTCAGATGTGAACTTACTAAAAAGCTAGTTTCACTGCATATCAGTCAGGTCATGAGGATGTGACCTGAATGAACACAGAGCAAATTTTGTTGCATGAAGTCTAGGAGGGAAGATACCATAAAAAGGTACTCATGGCACGTGGTGGCTCTCTTAACCAGAGTACAGAGGGAGTGAATTAAAATAGCAGCCTGGAGCCTCAGCTGGTAATTTGGAAAGTTGCTTCTAAATCCTGTTGGCCTCAGGTGAACTTCTAAATATATATATGACCCCGAAGCTGCAGCTGTTACCTGTACACTACTTGCGTACAATACAGCCTTATCCTCAGAGCCTGCAGCTGAGCTGCTTTCCAAGATCATGTCCAGGAGCAGAAGTGGGAGGTGAGTGCAGAGCTGAGCCAGTGTGCAAACCCGCCCCTGAACACAGCAACTGGCAAATACTAACAAGAGAGCACTGGTAAAACCCATCTTCTAACAATCCTTTTTTGGGAACAGCCAAGTAGAGATTTTCCAGATTGACTGGACTGGTTTTGTAGGAAAGGAGTGGAGCATTTCCAGAATGCTTGGTTCCTGAAAGGTTGCCAGTGCTGCCAGGAAACGTTCCATTTCAGTGATGTAAAGCCCAAGCCCTGGAATGGAAGGTGAAGGAGGCCTCTCTCTCCACCTACCTGTAGGACCCACCACAAGGAGGCGCTGATGAGCTACAAAGCCAACAGGTAGTTTAAAGGCTCCTGGGACCTGCCTGGGAATCAGGGAAAAGGGCGGGGCCAAAGGCAGCACTACAGCGATAATTAGCCCCAGCAGGCCTCAAACCAACATTCAACCTAATTTAATCAGCATAAGCACCATTTTCTAGGAACTGGTTAGCCTCAGATCCCAGGCCCCAGTTAGGGTCAGAATAGGAGCTGGAAGTTAATACTGTATTGACTGAAAGAGGCACTGGCAGGTCCCTAGGCAACTGTCATTCCCTCCAACTCCTTTGCTAACAAAAAATACATTTTGCCCAGGTTCAGGTGGCACTGTTTATGGATGGTGAAATTGATTAGTCTAAACTGGCCGTGGGAAGTCCATTTGCCTTGCTGGGGATGGGTTTAGGCATGGTATGAAGGAGAGGGCTTGGCCCTCCTCCCCGGGACGCTGTCTGTTTGAGGTGATGCTTGGAATAGCTAGCTACTTAAGAATATGAGAGGAAAACCAACAGTATGCAGAGAAGCCAGAATTCATAATTCTGAGACTGAAATCACCCTCAGAATCACCCCACCTCAAAATTGATTATGTTTTCATCCAGGCTGGAGTGTAGTGGTATAATCATAGCTCAGTGCAGCCTGGATCTCCTAGGCTCAAGTGATCCTCCGGACTCAGCCTCCCAAGTAGTCGGGACTACAGGCACATATTACCAAGACTGGTTAATTAAAAAAATTTTTTTTTTGTAGAGATGGGGGTCTTGTTATGTTGCTCAGGCTAGTCTTGAACTCCTGGCCTCAAGCAATCCTCCTGCTCTGACCTCCCAAAGTGCTGGGATTGCAAGTGTGAGTTACCATGCTTGGCCTGTAATTTCTTGTAATATGAAATACTATTTCTTTATTATTTAGGCTGTTTTTAGCTGGGAGTTTGTAGCAGAAAGCATCCTTGGTGGATGAGAACATCAAATCATCTTAATCTAGAATCTTCCCTTATAGGTTTCCTGGGCCTTCTGTGAGTGGCCACTGGCTGCAGCTGGAGTGAGGGAGGAGAGTCAGTACTGAGTCCTCCACTAAACCCCTGCTTTTGCTTGAAAACTCACGAGATAGGCTGAGGGTGCCCAAACTTCAAGCTCAAAAAGGGGGAGAAAATCTAAATAACCATTTAAAACGTTTTGCAAATAACTTCTGTCTTCCTCAATCTAAGGTTTTCTTTCATTGTACACTTGCAGACTTTCTTCAAGGACTTACTTTAAGCAGCAACCATTCGTTCAACAAAGAGAGAACTGTTAAAAGATTGGGATTTCAATGAATTTTACCCCTAAATGTACAATGGCTAAGAGTCCCTGGGAATTGGTATATAATATGCTTAAAGTTTTGAAATCATGAAGTATATAGCTCACAGAGTTATTCATTCCACATTTTAGAATAAAAATAGTGAGAGAAGGAGTGACTAAAGAAATAAACATGATAAATGAAAAGCTACTTTCTCTGTTCTAAGTTTCGGAAAAATTTGTAAATACTCTATAATTAAAAACAACTCATTTCTAGTTTAACATAAGATCTACTAAACTGGCTTCTCTGTTAGTTATAGTTGTTTTAAAGTAACATGGTAATAAGAAAGTTTTTTTGTTTTTATTGCTTGCCCTCCTTCAAATTTTACAACTTTTATTATAAAAAATAGAGAAAATGGTAGTGATAATGAATATACTATGGATAGAATGAGGGTTTGCAAACAAATTGACATAAATTCAAAATGGAAACTGATATAAGAAAGGTTCAACTTTTGAATAAGGAGAATTTTTAGCACTAAAAGTTACAGGAAATGAGGATAACATAAATATAATTCTTCCTGATCAAAAGATGATGAAAATGGAAAATGAACAGTTCACAACTTAAATCTGTAATCCTATTTAATGCGCTTGTCTATATTCTAATATATATCCTAATATTTCTTAGAATATAAAAATTGTCTCAATAATTGCCACAAAACATAAGAGAATTAACATAAAGCAGACTTTACTGAGCAAAGAGCCTCCAGGAAGGAGAAAACAATATCAAATAGCTGGAAATAAGACTCATTTTCCAAAAACCTCTGGCTTACTTTCTGTTCTTTTTCTGTCTTTCAAATTCTTCTGGCTCTCCACTCATTCTCTAGGCCTCACTGATCGCTAATTCCTTTAGCCCCACTCTGTCTCCAAGTGTCCTGGGATAACCTTGCTCTTTCCAATCAAGCCTTTGAAAATCTGCTCTCCCAGTTCTGCTCTCTTCTCCACAATGTTCATGTCTCCTAACTTCTCTTAGTTTTTGTACTTTCCACCAGATGATTACTATATCTTAGCTTGTGAGAACATGTATGCATATACCTGCATACATGCAAAACCATGTAAATGTTGCACTGTACTTTAAAGCAATATCACTAACACGTATGTAGATAGTTATATTGATTATTCCCAATTTTGGCACTGGATGATTCCACTTGGAGTCTTGCCATCAGTTTCCATGAAACATATCCAAAATGAAATTCCTCATAATTCCTCTACGACTCAGGTTTTCCTTCTAACAATCCTACCGCCTTTATTGATGCAATCAAAACACTTACTCCCCCTTTTTAATCCTTCTTCCTAATTCGTGATTAAGTCATACACTTTTCTTTCCAAATCATCTGTCCCTTTGCAGTCGCAATCATATTATTCCACTGTAGGATCTCTACCTGCCTCGTATCTAGCTAGTTTCTCTAATAGCCTTCTCTGTGACCCTCAGAGCCTAAGACTTCAGAAATCGAATGTCAAGACCAAATCAATCTTACAGCTACACTGGCAACCATTATGGAGCGCTTGTTCCAAGCCATTTAGCACTGTGCTAAATGATTTCCATTCATCCTCTCGCTTAATCTTCACAACAATTCTATGAGATACGGTTATTCTCGTCTTACATATACGGCAACTAAAGCCTGAAGAGTTGAAGCAGATGCCTAGGCCGCAAAGCACGCAAGAGCTAACGTCAACCTTCGCACCTATGCACTTTGATGCTGACCCTGGGTTCATAACTCATACTCTGTTCTGCCTTCATGCCAGCTCTCAGATTTTCAGAAACTGCAGCGATGTCCTATTTCCTACCAAGACATGTTTAAAACTCTCCTTCCTAGCTTACGTAGCACTCTGGAGCTTTATGTCATCCTGTCTACCCAACCGTACCTCCCACCTCCCTCAACGCGTTTCCCCTTGTGGAATGAGTCAGGCTCTCCAGCCCCTCAATGTCCCACGCTTGCTTTCACTTTAGTTCCTTGGTTGGAATTCTGCCTTCTTCTTCTAACCTAGTTTGTCTTCCTGTGTTCCTTTATCTCTTCTAGTTCTACCCACAGCCGAAGTCCAGGTTCCACTTCCTTTGGGAAGCCTTCTCAAAGGACTCCATCTCTCCCTGGTCTTCCTCCTCACTGAACGCCACAGACCAAGAACCCACAGTATCCTCTTTAGGAACCAGCACAGGCCCAAAGTCCACAGAACTCAGAAAAATGCTGGTAGACAGATCTGCCCTATGATCATCTCCACAGTGTTTTCCTGGGGTGTAGCGTGATGCATTTTAACACATTGGAGATGCTGCTGATGGGTTGCTGGGGCAATGACTTCTTTCAAAGTCTTTCCTCTATCACTTTGCTCGTGGATGCTGGTCTCACGGGAAGCTATGTCTTAGCAGAAAGCCTGTCTTCAAAGTCCTTTATCAAGGAAGTTTTCGGCTATGAATAAATGAATATCACAAGTTAACTTTTTCAAGTGTTTCTCCGTACAACTGGCCCTCCTAATAATGAAAAAGAATCAAGCTTCTGACTCTGTGCATAGTGGCAAATACTGGCATGTGAAATTTGGGGCTTGTTGGGTGAAGATCCTTAAGTTAACGCAACCTATGAGTAGAGGGCCTCTAAAATTCAGGTGCAGCCAATCCCAAACCGTCTTGTAAAAGTGTTAGCTAGGAGAGTGCTTCACAAACTGGGATTGGAGAAGGACCACTGTTCTGAAAGATCCTACTGGTATTCTTCAGTGCTACTAGATGGACTTGGTGTTGAGAATGTTGGAGAGTTTTCTCCATGCTTATTATGTAATTTCATGTTGCCAACATTTAGTGTGCCTGCTAAAATACTAAGTTACAAGACTTAATGTGACCAACTTTAAACATGGAACAAATTTAATATAAATAGCATGCATTCTGGGTGCTGCTTGTATCTATTCATTTTAAACACAAAACACTGCCCGCCCTTCCAAGAAACTGTAGCACTGGGACCAGTGATTTCTTGCCACTCTGACAGAGGTCACAGGGCCTGCCCTTGACTGACATCCAGGAAGGAGCTCTCCCAGCTGACTTGGACACATCATAGCATGGGCATTCTTCTTGCTAGATCGTGGACTTGCTGTGTTGTTATCCTGTTGAACGTTGCCTCAGATGGTGGTTCACATACGTGAGGTCTGAGAGTCTACCTCATAGAATTGTCCTCAGTAGGTCTGACATGCAGATTAGGAATCTGTAATTTATTTTATTTTATTTTTATTTAATTTTTGAAACAGAGTCTTGGTCTGTCACCCAGACTAGAGTGCAGTGGCACAATCTTGGCTCACTGCAACCTCTGCCTTCCAGGTTCCAGCAATTCTCCTGCTTCAGCCTCCCAAGTAGCTGAGATTACAGGCACGCACCACCATGCCCGGCTAATTTTTGTGTTTTTAGTAGAGACGGGGTTTCACCATGTTGGTCAGCTGGTCTCGTACTCCTGACCTCCAGTGATCTGCCTGCCTCAGCCTCCCAAAGTGCTGGGATTACATGCATGAGCCACTGCACCCTGCTGGAATATGGAATTTAATTAAACCAGCTCCCTGGGTGACTCTAGTGCTGGTGTTCCAGGGAACCACATCTTGAAAAGCACCATCCCCAGGAACCAGCTTAGCTATAAAGCAAAGGATGTAATAATTCTTGAACTACTACAATTGAGTAGTTTAGCATGTTTATATCCCTATTAAAGTTGTTGCCAACCATGGCTGCACATCAGAATCATGAATAAATCTTCATAAACATGCATGTGTCCAAGCTTCACTCTAAGTATAAAGGATTCCAACTCAGCCGGTCTCCTGGGATCTAGGGCATTGCAGATAATTCTGATGCAGAGCCAGGTTTGTGCGCCCCAATTCAACACCAACAACCTCCCAAATGATTACTCCCATGCCATTTAAAGAGCAAACCAGGGTTAAACTCTGGGGTTTCAAAGTTAGGATTCAGCCAACATAATATGTACACTGCAGTGATTTATAATTTTTTGTTGTTACTGTAGTTAAGCGATATCGAACATTTATTACGTACCAGGCTCTGTGAAATGCCGTCTACCAAATTATTTCATTTAACCTTCACAACAACCTTTGAGTGGACATTATTATCTCATTCTACATATGAGGACACGATACTTTGGAGAAGCCAAGTTGCCCAAGAGCAGTGGTGGGATTTGAATCCAAGTCTATTGACTCAAGTCCACATGTTAAAAAAAAAAAACCATGGCCGGGTGTGTTGGCTCACGCCTGTAATCCCAGCACTTTGGGAGGCCACGGCGGGCAGATCACAAGGTCAGGAGTTCCGAGAACAGCCTGATCGACATGGTGAAACTCGGTCTCTACCAAAAATACAAAAATTAGCCAAGTGTGGTGGCATGCACCTATAATCCCAGCTACTCAGGAGGCTGAGGCAGAAGAATCTCTTGAACCCAGGAGGTGGAGGTTGCAGTGAGCCAAGATCGCGCCATTGCACTCCAGCCTGGGCGACAGAGCAAGACTCCATCTCCAAAAAAAAAACAAAAACAAAAAACAAACAAGGCCATTGCACTCCAGCCTGGGTGACAGAGCAAGACTCCATCTCCCAGAAAAAACCAAAAACCAAAAAACAAACAAAAAAAACCCTGCAAGCCCAACCCAAATTTACTTCCTGATTCCATTTCCTGCTTTATTTTTCCCTTCTCATTATTAAATATACGTATTTTTTTTATTGCCCTCTCTGAGTAGAAAGCAACCACCATGAAGGCAGGAATTTCAGTCATTTTGGACACAGCTGTTTCCCGAGGGTCTAACGTCATGCTGGTAGTGCCTGGACCAGAGTAAGTACTCAACAAACATTTATTAAATGAGTAAGTCAATGAATGATGGTTAAATAATTATAAGGACATTCTGGAAAACAATTACAAGAAAGAAAATAAATGAATTATTTTTACACAAGACTTCTCTTGTTTCTGTTGGTTTATCCTGTGGACTGAAGTCAGAACCTGAAAATGTCTGTTTTTAAAAAATAGTAGGATGATTTGAACATGCATTAAAACGGATGAATACAGAAGTGGAAAGGCTTATCCACATGACTCCTATGAGCGGAAGTGAGACTGTTTTAAGATCCTTCTCAAAATAAGTGGTCGCACAGCCCACCTCACTTTGTGCACAGCACACTGAGTCAGTGGCTAATCCGAGATTTAGCAGCCACTTAGATAACAAAACAGCTAGACGTGATGATAACTATAATAGCACCAGTGTAAGATTAAAAGTGGCATCATTCTGACAGGCTTCCTAAAATTAACATATGCCTCTTTTATGTCATGTATTTTAAGTATTAGTTCTTTGGTGCATAACCTCCAGCATGAATTTACAAAACAGAATGCCATCTATAATAAAAATCCAAATAGTTCAATGATATTTTATTAATATTGATGAAAATTCATAATTCAAATGTAGCAAGTTTTATAATACAGAATGCATTTATGCCAAGACAGACACACAGCTGAGCTATTTCTTCTTAACTCACACAGACATTTGCTGGAATGTGTAAATGCTAGAAGGGTGTAAAGTCCTTTGTTAGTAATGCTCTTGTGTTAATAATTGCACAATTTACCTTGTCATCAGGAAGCACGTGCCAAATAGATATTGTTTTTTCCTCAACTTCATTGTTGATAGACAAATAAGAAGGTTGATAGATTTTGGTTGGTTCTAATATTAATACCTTGAAAAGATAAGGCAAAGAAACTAGTATCAGTGACTTCAGATTGAAACCACTTAGAACTGCTGTAACACCCCAGCACCAACGTGGAGGATTATTGGATGAGTCTCTGAATCTGTTGCTGGAGTAAACCATTTCAGTTTGCCTGATTGCTGTTTTTCCTATAAATCCTCCAAGCATTTTACAGTATTTATCAATGATCATAAGGTTCAATAATGCATCACCTTGTATTGCTAATAAACTTAGAAATACATTTTTGAAGCCCATATATTGGTTCAGCTATCCTCAGGGAATCTACTAGTGATAACTTTTAAAAAAATCTTCTATTTTATCATGTACTACATAAGCTATTTCTATAAATATAAATGTGTCAAAGAAAGACAGAAAAGGTCCATACATAGAATGTCACATACTTATTTTAGTTTTTCTGCTATCACACTTTATCATACAGATGCAGTAGTATGGTTTTCATACCCATGTAAATAAATTTAGAAATGGTTTTGGTTATTCCTGAGTTTTACATATAAACCAAAGAAACAAACTTAGCTATATGAAATAATAAACACGTTTTTGCACTGCCTTTCAGATGAAACTGACATCTTCAATAATGATATATTTAGCCTTGTAAGAGAAAAAGAGAAATCAAATTTGCTCCTATTTTAAAGTTCTATGAGGGGTATGCAATAGATGAGTTGAGAATCTCCATCAAAGGACTGCATGAAGTAGTCTGTTATTACTAATATCTCACCATTGAAGTGAATAATACTAAAATGATACACATGCCCTGATTTCAAAGGTGCTACAATTCATTATCTACTCGTAGAGATGCTTAAAGGCATCTTCCTGGCCCAAATTTCCTAGGCAAACTTCACTAAGAATGTTTAAAAAAAGAAAAGTCAATACTTAACTATTAGAGAAACTGGAATAGTCTTTCTACTCTACTGGTTTAACACTCAAGAAGATTACCTTTAGAACTAATCTTGAATCAAGCAAGTTTTCCAAATAAAAGTGGAGGAAAACCCCTTCAGAAGGTTCCATTAATAAGGAATTACAGATTCATTATACAGTAAAACATGAAACGCACCCTTAGAAAGAAGGCACAAGAATCTGGGGATATTTGTTTTACTCTAAACTTATCCTAACAGTGCATTTACTTAAGGTACAGGTAACTAGAGAAAGGGAGCTAGAAAAACCAATTTTTCTTTACTCTTTGAGTATTAAAACTGTTAAGGGCTCAAAGAATTCCCAGTCAGGCTTTAGCTGTGAAAATAAGATGGTCTATACCACAAATACACACACACTGAGAGACCATAAGGGAACACATTCTGACTCAGGGAGAAACTCACCCAGTGAATCAAAATCTTAATTCTAATCAATAGAGAGACAAGCGGTATTGATGAATAATGAAAATCAACTTTCCAACTAAACTTTGCAGAAATGGTGCTCTCATTTCTGAGTATTGCAGTGTATATGAAATCAAAATAATAGAGAACAAAAGGTGGGTTTCCCAAAACATCATCCAACTCTCTTCATTGACAAGTGAGAATATACCCTGTGCCCAAATTATGTGGGCACACTATTACATTCAACAGTAGAAAAGAACAGCACCAGCTCCTCTCTTGTAAAATTATGTCTTTGTTGTCATCTCAATATTCCTAACAGATAAAATCTGAACTATGTGTCCCTCACTTGAGATAGGAAATAAAAACAAGGTTGTAGCTAGCACCGTCTAATTAATTTGTTGAGCCCTTTGCTTTACCCTTGAAATGACAAAATGTGAGAAATTTGTAGCACACATTACAGGGGTCACAGAAATGGAGGCACTTTGACAAAGCCTTAACGCTAGATATAACTCACTTATGAGTTCATATATTCTTACTTTTAGTTTCTTGTTTTTAGGTTGACATTATAATTAACTGCTAATTTCATGTATCTGAATAAAAAAGGAAGACTGCAAGGCCTATAAAGAACAGATATTAACCAGATGTTTAGGTTTCTACAGCCTTTGAAGTACAATATTTCTCTTCTGCCTCTCTCCTGACATTAGATAATGAGTTCACGGTCTCTAGACTTTTCAACGTAAGGAGGAAAGAAAATATACCAAGAGGAGAGGTAAGAAAAAAAGAATAAATCAAAATGACAAATGATGGTACCATTCAAATCATTTCCCAAACAAACTTTTAACTTTCTTTTGCCCGGAGCCACAGTTATTTCTTGGAGAAATTAGAATGAATATAGTATTGAGATAAATGAAAACAATCAAATGATATTTTCTAAAATAGGCCATCCTGGATTTTATTTAGATGCATTTCAAAAGAAGGATAATGTTATCCTAATCAACACCTACTGCAATCTTTGTAGTGTGAACCACGGAAGTTGCGATGCTAAGGACAGGACAAGTTGCAGTGACCAAGAGAGCCCCACAGGTACTAAAAGGCTGCCTTTCTCTATGAGGGAGAGCATGGGTGGCAAATTCCAGAAGCGATCACAACTTATTACCCAAATATTGGTCCTGTTTTTCTGCTATGCTATCATCTACATTGAGATTTAAAAATCATCCATATGGCTTCCATTACTTTTTAAAACAATATCTTTGCAGTTTCTGTAATGCTTCAGCATACATTTAAATACAAGAAAACATCTGGCCGGGCACGGTGGCTCATGCCTGTAATCCCAGCACTATGGCAGGCCAAGTCGGGTGGATCATGAGGTCAAGAGATTGAGACCGTCCTGGCCAACATGGTGAAGCTCTGCCTCTACTAAAAATACAAAACTTAGCTGGGCATGGTAGTGCATGCCTATAGTCCCAGCTACTCAGAGGGCTGAGGCAGGAGAATCACTTGGACCCAGGAGGCAGAGGTTGCAGTGAGCCGAGATCATGCCACTGCACTCCAGCCTGGCAACAGGACAAGACTCCGTCTCGGGAAAAAAAAAAAAAAGAAAAGAAAACATTCAAGCAGTTAATCCTAAAGCAATTTCCATTAAATTTGGAGCTTCTTGGTAGACTGGCATTTTCTGGAACTCACACAAGTGAAGTCACTGTAAGAACACTCAAGAAGAACTACAAAAGTGTACAATGTTGCCCTCCGTGTAACGACAAACCATGGAAAAGAAATTTTGAGTACCTGAGTTATGAATTCTGATGTAGGAATAGTATTTAGAGCTGAGTGGGAAAACACTGCGTTTTAGAGTCTTGTCACAAAAAGACCCTAAACAAGCCACAAAGTTTCAAGAAGGAAATGGATTGCTGAGAAAAATCAAATATGCCATAAATATGTTGGCAAGATAATAACAAACACCTATGTGCCTACCACTCCCAGATAACTGTTAACATACTTTCATATTTGCTTCAAAATGTTTTCTAAAGAAATAAAATGCTGTAAATAAAGTTGACGTTCTCAGGATCCCTTACACAATCCTATCATCCCCTTCCCAGATCATTTCCCAGAATCCCAGAATATTCAGCAATTCCTATGCCCACTAGCAGGCTCTAAAAATGCTCATCTCCATACTAGTGCCAACTGCTGTTAAAACGTTTTAATTCTTTGAGTCCAATGGGGAAAAAATAGTGTCTCATTTAATTTGCATTTTCTTGACTAACCAGAAGTTAATTATCTCTTCATATTATTTTTTTCTTTTTTATTTTGCTTATCAATTTATAGGATTTTTTTGCATATTAAGCAAACTATTTTGAACATTTTTATAAAACATTTTCTCCTTCTAGCAGTTTCTATTTGGCATGCTCATGGTGTTTTTTTTTTAATCAAATAAAAATATCAATTTTTAGTGACTTATAAGTTCCTTTCTTGCTTAAGGATGCCTCTCTCAACTGGTGTTTATACCTATATTCTCCTAACTTCTCACTTAATATTTTCTGATTTATTTTTTATATTCACTTATTTGTATTTATATTATGACAAATTCTGTCAAATTTTTTATATTAACGTATATTTATATTATGAAAGACAAATTCATATTAAACTAATTTAAATGAGCTGAAAGTGACTAATTTGAATGGTTTCCTTTCATAGCCAGTTTTCTAGTCCATCAATTTAATAGTCAATTAAATACCAGAATTCTATGTTCTCCTCTTTCACTACATTTACTGCTACTCAAAGCACCAGCTACAGGCAAGTTGCCAGCTCATTCAAAGATAAGTATTTTCCTAGGCTACACATTATCTAGGCTAGAAAATAAAGTGAAGTGTTTCAGTTAAAAGGCTTTCGATTAAGGACCCTGCTGAGCTCAAGGCTTCATCTGGAAACAAGAGTAAAGCATGCTCATGTCAGCAATAGATTTAATTAAGTGAAGTAGGTGATCCTATCAACAAGAACAGGAAAACAAGATTTCACAAAAAGAATTGAGAACTGTCACCACCTCTGAGTATGAAAGATAGAGATTAGAGAGCTCAAACAGAGACTTACGGCATCACTTTGATGTGGAAAGAAATTTGTACACACAGTGAATTGCCATTAATTCTTTTTTTTTTTCGAGACAGAGTCTCATCCTGTCGCCCAGACTGGAGTACAATGGTGTGATCTCGGCTCACTGCAACCTCTGCCTCCTGGGTTTCAAGCAATTCTCCTGCCTCAGCCTCCCAAGTAGCTGGGATTACAGGCATGTGCCACCATGCTTGGCTAATTTTTTGTATCTTTAGTATAGACAGGGTTTCACCATGTTGGCCAGGCTGGTCTCGAACTCCTGACCTCGTGATCCACCTGCCTCAGCCTCCCAAAGTGCTGGGATTACAGGCGTGAGCCACTGTGCTCAACCGTTGCCAGTAATTCTTAAATTGGATGCTGGACAGTATTAAGAACTATCAGGAGGGGGATAGCACCATCTGAGAAAAGCAATAGATTTTTTAAGTGTGTGTGCATGTGTGTGTGTGTATGTTACACATTTAAATCTATATAGCTGAAGTCCACTAGAGACCAGCCAAAATGAGTTGCAGACCAAAAACTGCAAGTCATTATTTCCCATGGTCTAAAGTGTTATAAATAGGGACTGGGGATATTACATCTAACTCTGACCCAGCTGGGTAATGGATGGTGGGGATGGAATAACAATGCAGGTGAGCCTGATACTTTTCGCCCCAATACGGGAGATAATTCTGAAGACCATGCCAACACGACTGCAGGATTAAGGAAAAGCATCCATTGGTCTGGCTGAAGCTAAACCAACAGATGATCTTTGCATTGTTTAGGAAGTACACTTCACCACTTATCAGAAGGAACCAGCCAAATTCCATGGCAAAAACATAAAAATATTTCTCTGATTTTGATAAACTATTTTTTAAAGTAAGCTAAAGCAAACCAATGTGCAGGAAATAAAGATATTAACCATGTGACTGCAGTCTTAGAGCACAAAAATCAGCATCTAATCACCGTTACAATCACAGTGCAAGATGTTATTTAAAGGAAGCGTACTCACTGGAAACCTAACCACAGTAACATCTGTCTTTGTGGCCTCGACCAGGAAATCCATCCAAAAGTCCACAAGTTCTTGCTTGGTCACAGGCTGTTCAGTAGTCAGTTTCACAAAATGCTTATATATCAAAATTGTCTCTACAATAGACTTGAGGTACCTGAGAAGTAAAAGACATAAAACGTATAACAGACAAATTTAGAACCACCTGTTCCCATGTATCCCAATCTAATTCTGTAATGTAATTTATATATGACATTAACAGTTACGCATTCAGAGTCGCCAAACGTTATTCATTATTCGTTACATATCATGTGTTTTCACACTTTCTTTTTTTTTTTTTTTTTTTTGAGACGGAGTCTCACTCTGTCACCCAGGCAGGAGTGCAGTGGCACAATTTCGGCTCACTGCAACCTCCCTCTCCCGGGTTCAAGCTATTCTCCTGCCTCAGCCTCCTGAGTAGCTGGGATCACAGGTGTGCACCCGGCTAAGTTTTGTATTTTCAGTAGAGATAGAGTTTCACCCTGTTGGCCAGGCTGGTCTCGAACTCCTGACCTCAAGTGATCCACCTGCCTTGACCTCCCAAAGTGCTATATTACAGGCATGAGCCACTGTGCCTGGCCACACTTTTTTTTTTTTTTTTTTTTTTTGAGATGGAGTCTCACTCTGTCACCCAAACTGGGAAGCAGTGGTGCCATCTTGGCTCCCTGCAACCTCTGTCTCCTGGGTTTAAGTGATTCTCCTGCCTCAGCCTCCCGAGTAGCTGGACTATAGGTGTGTACCACCATGCCCAGGTATTTTTTTGAATTTTTACTAGAGACGGAGTTTCACCATGTTGGCCAGACTGGTTTCGAATTCCTGACCCCAAGTGATCCATCTACCTTGGCCTCCCAAAGTGCTAGAATTACAGATGTGAGCCACCATGCCCGGCCATGCTCTCACACATTATCTCATTTCTATCTCATGAAAATTCAATAACATAGGTTATTTTATCCCTATTTTAGAGATGAGGGAACAGGCTTAGAGGGCTTGGTAACTTGGACTAGGACCATACATCTGGTTAAAACATGAATTTTAAAATGCCTATATTCTATTTGAGGAAGCGGTTAATGCATTTGTTTTTAAATATGCTTCTTTGAGGAAGCTTTCCTAAATAGACCCTTCATAAGACATCATTATTTAGCTCTGAAGCAACTCAGCTTACATATTATACAAATACCCTCACATCTAGTAAGACAGATGCTGCCTCAAAGGAAAAAGTTGGAAAAATGAGGAGCGAGATAATTACAGGTGATAATGGCTATGCAGGCACTTTGTGGACTATAAATACGGAGGTTAAAATTCCATAAAAATTAACTTAGTGGAACCTTAAGGCACTGTTTTGCAGCCATGAGTACCATCGTATAGAATAGTGGCTGTTTTCTTGTTAACAGAACCAGGATGCCTAAAATACTGCCATCGGAATGGTCATTGCAAAGAAATAGGAAATGTGACTGAATATCATGCGTGCATTTATTGATTCCTTTATTTCATATCATTTGCTGCATGCCTGCTGCTATACATTAGTGCTGTGGGGATAAATATTAAAACGTGTTATAATATCGTGAATAAATATCCATGGAGATATGATTAAACAGAGAGACAAAAAGCCATACACCCAGTATCAAGAGAGGCAGAACTAAAGAATGACAGAAACACCAAAGAAGGGACTTGGGTGTGAGGAACGGCTATAGGTCAAGGTCGGCTTTATGAGCAGGTGTGATGGATGAGTGTTCTCCAGGGAATGTGTCCATTGTGAGAGGCATGCTCAGCACATGCTCAGACACTCAAGCGTGAAACCAGCAGTGTGGTATGAAGAGACAGCAGTGCAAACTCAGGGGTGTGACAAGAGCTGAGGCTAATGGCTAAGGGAAAATCTTGTTTGCTAAGACAAAATGATGGACTTTATCCCTTAGGCTGTGAGGAACAATTAAACTATATTGATTTAAGGATTTCAGTGCAGGAGAAGTGTCAGATGTGCATTTTTGAAAGATCAGATCCCTGGGGAGGATTGGCAAAAGGAGACCTGAACATGAGAAAAATTCTTTAAAAAGCCATGAGGGCCTGAGTGGTCTCTTCCTCACATGGTTTCTGTGACGAAAACAGCCAAGTAAGTGGCCTGAGCTCAGAGTGCCTCTGGAAAGATGCTTTCACCATATTATGGTGAGTCCTTTAAAGTCTTTACAGCTAATGGTCAATCACTACATGTGATGTTAATAAAAATTGTTTTTCTTTCTTACTTTTTGAGACAGTCTCACTCTGTCGCCCAGGCTGAAGTGCAGTGGCGTGATCTCGGCTCACTGCAACCTCCGCGTCCTGGCACCCAACACCATGCCCAGTTAATTTTTGTATTTTTAGTAGAGACGGGGTTTCATCATGTTGGTCAGGCTGGTCTCAGACTCCTGACCTCAAGTGATCCGTCTGCCTCGACCTCCCAAAGTGCTGGGAATACAGGTGTGAGGCACCACGCCCAGCCAACATTGTTTTGCAAAATGGTTCTAAATGCAGAGGTAATTTTGTTTCCATCTCTCCAATTACCACATAGATAATGATGAGATTTGGGTGCACTCTAAGAACAATTTGAAATTAGAAAAACACACAAATATAGGAAACCCTCAAATGTGTCAGTCAAATCCTAAGTAAAAACAAAAGTAAATCAAGAATGAGATTTCCAAATCTGAGATTAGATCACAGAGGAAACAAAGGGCATAGGTTTGGCATAGAGGTCTAAGAGCTGAAATGGAAATGTGGTCTGAGGTGCTGAACATAAGTGAAATTTGCAGGTGCAAAATGTGTGACCTCTGCATGATTCACGTGGGTGATACTGGCCAGCCTGGGCCAGTGGGTTGGTCGATGTGCTGGAAAGGCTAAGTCAGGAACCTGCTGACATCACCTAGGTCCAAAATCACCAGAATTTATATGCAACACATTTTGTGAATCACAATTTTCCTCTATATTCTGCATTTTATTTTATAAGCAAATAAAATCATCTAATTGTCACTTCAATAAATATCATATGGAACCAATATGGAGCTGTTTATTAAAAATGATTGTATCAACATGTAATAGCTGATTATTACCATGCTGGTGTCTTCAGTTTAAAAAGCTTTTCAGATGCTTGAATGACTCTCATGTGGTCATTGGCTAGGACACTGGCCCCCAGAAAAAAGCCAACTTCCCAGTAGCTCTGGAGTTTTTCCAGGTTTCCCTTTTTACCAAGAAGGCTACTTAGCTTCACCCCTAGAATACAAACAGGAAGTAGAATGTTACAAACGCACCCTAGACAGGTAGAACCAGGTTCTCATTAAAAAGCAAAATTAAGCTTTCATTCCTCTTTTTGGATTAAAATAGCTTTGTTAAGTTGCTGATTATTAAGGTGGTTTCAGTTCACTGTGAAAAGAAATTAGTCATAAAAAGGAATGAAACACTGATACATACAATTAGACCATAGATGAACTTGGAAAACATGCTAAATTAAATAAGCCAGACACAAAAAGACAAAGGTTGAGTGATTCCACTTACAAGAGGTACCTAGCACAGTCACATTCTTAAATGTGGAAAGTAGAACAGCGGTTACCAGGGACTTGGGGAAGAAGGGAATGGGGAGTGATTGTTTAATGGGTACAGAGTTTTAATTTGAAAAGATAAAAAGGTTCTGGAGATGAACAGTGGTGTTGTCTGCGTAACAATGTGAATGTACTTAATGCCACTAAAGTGTGCACTTCAAATGGAAATTTTTGTTATGTACATTTTATCACAATAAAAAATTTGGTTAAAAAAAACAATAGTCAGACTAACCAGAAAGGTACACAGAAAAAAGTGAAAATTACACTTTAATTTGAAAACCAAGGATAAATGTTATGGTCACTTTAATGTACATAAATCTAGAACTTTTATATATATGTCAGTATATGCAAAAATTAAAAGGTGATAATACAAACGTTGTTGTGTAATCTCCTTGTCTTTTTATAACATGGATTCTTAAGAGGGAACTCTCATGTTTTTTATGCTGAAATTCTATCAGTTGAAGTATAAATGTATACAATATATATATTTTGCAAGAGTAAAATGCTATAATAATTAATAATTTTAGACATAAAAAGTTATATACATAAAATGTTAAAGAAATAAGGAAATATGCTGGATGTGGTGGCTCGTATCTGTAATCCCAGCACCTTGGAAGGCTGAGGTGGGAGGATTGCTTGAGCCCAGGAATTCTAGATTGGCCTGGGCAACATAGTAAGATCCTATCTCATAAAAAAAAATAAAAAATTATTAAAAAAACTAGGAAAAAGGAAATAGACTGACAGATAATGCTGTCTTGTTATGTGACTGTTGTAAAAGTCCTGAAATCAGGTAATATAAATACTCCAAACTTTGTTCTTTTTCAGCACTGTTTTGGCATTTCTATGTTCTTCATGTTTCATTATATAGTTACAAATATATAAAGTAGATTTTCAAATATCTACTGTGTCTTGTATTATTTTTGCATTTTGTAAGTATTTGTTTGCTTAAAAAGAATATATCCTTGTAGCACTGTTTGGTGCCACTAATAGCCATCACATTAAATTGTTGGGAAAATCACCTGAGATTTAGGAATAAGGCAAAAAGGTAGGATGTATCATTTCAATATCATCATATGGGGGCATCAGGACACTTAAGGACTGTCTAGGGAAAGTGATGCTAGTTCATCTCATTATATACCACTTATTAAAGATCCCAGACTTACAAAAGTTTACTTGTTAACTTGCAGATTTTTGTTCAGTAGAGATGCAAATTTCTGTAGAGTGGAATGGATAAATTCTTAAGATTTATGGCCTGTTGGACATAAACCAGCTTTTTTTTTCTTCAAACTCAAAAATATTAACATTTCTTTATTGTCTATGAATATAAATATTGTTTGAACTGGACATTCCATCTTACTAGTTTCCATATTAGTTGAGTTAAATAAAATAGTTTTATGTGTCCATTTTAATATTTGCTGAGTCATGATTTTATATGTGCCATTTTATATTTGCTGAGTCATGATTTTACCTTTTTGAAAATTATATGTGAATGAAACAAAATAACCTTTAAAATTTTTCATGTTACTTTTTATCATATAATTCCACTCAAACCACAAGTGTTTCAGGAAAATGTCCATTTGGGAATTCTTCACGTTTTGTCAGGGAAAATTAAAGAGAAAACAGCTTTGCCACTGCTGTTTCACAAGATGAAAATAAATTACACATGCATAGGACAACATCCAAGATCTTCTATCTGGACATAACTTTTTTTTGTTTTTGTTTTTGAGACAAGGTCTCACTCTGTCACCCAGGCTGGAGTGCAGTGGCACGACCACTGCTCACTGCAGCCTTGAACTTCCAGGCTCAAATGATCCTTCTGCCTCAGCCTCTCAGGTAGCTGGCACTACAGGCATGAGCCACCATGCCTAGCTAATTTTGGGCTTTTTTTTTTTTTTCCTGGAGAAACAAGATTTCGCCATGTTGCCCAGGTGAACTCCTGGGCTCAAGTGATCCTCCTGCCTCAGCCTCACTAGCTGAGATAACAGATGCTACCACAACTGGCTAATTTTTTAATTTCTTTGTAGTTTTTACTTTTTTTTTTTTTTTTTTTTTTTGTAGAGACAGGGTCTCACTCTGTGGGCCAGGCTTATCCGGAATTCCTGGGCTCAAGCAATCCTCTCTCTCGCCTTGCTCTCCCAAAGTTCTGGGATTACAGGCATGAACCACCATACCCCAATAATAGTTTTAAAATAAAATTTCAGATGTGCTCTTGTACCTCAGAAGTTCATTTTGTGATGGTGATACTTGGTTTTGGCCTTGCCAAGCATTTATCACATGACTGTCACACCTAGCCAGCATTTGGACGAAATGTATATTTTTGACCTCAACCAGCGTTTTAGCCTATGGATGTATCACAAGTTATTTACACAAATGGAGATGGGTGGCCATTTTTATTACTCTAAACATTCTTGTACACATAGCTTTGTATATTTCCTCAATTATTGCTTTATAATAAAGCTCTAAATGAAATTTGTTAGGGACAGAAGACATGACATTTTTAGTGTTGATGCATTTTTGTCAAATTGCCCTTAGAAAATGCTGTACCAATTTATACTTTCTCTGGAGGCATCTGACAATAAGCTCTTACCCACACCCTTCCCAGTGAGTGGGACTATCAGGTGCATTCATCTTTACCAATATGACGGGGGGAAAAGGAACACTGCCTTTTCTTAACCACTGAGATTGGCTATCTTTTCACGTTTGTATTTCCTTTGTGAATGAGCATTTATGCTCTTTGCACAAACTTGTTTCGACATGAAGACATTCATCTTTTAAGTATGGAGTTAAGAATATGGCTCTAATTTTTATATTTATAAGTCCTTTCTCTCTCTCTTTCTCTCTCTTTTTCTCTTTCTCACTCTCATACAAACACAGATACACAGATATCTTAGTGCATAAAATTTGTTTTGTATTTAGGATTTTTTTCCATAGGATAGAATTTCTGGAGTACTGTTAGACTTGGTTCCAAACTACAATATTTTTTAGGTTCTTCATCCATAGGGACAAATTAATAAAGTACAATTTGTGATGTTCAATTGTACCTTTTTAACCAAATCTTTCAGATCAATATTTTTCTCTATTTAAAAACATGTTGATTGAATTGATAAGCAATGAGCAGTATGTCATTGGTGTGTTAACAACCAGTTCACCATTTATTTGATTCAGTTGCCTATTTATGCAATTTAAATGCTGACAATGCTGTCATTAAAATTGGTTGACTTATATTGAGGATTTTTTAATAGCTTGGTTTTTATCATAGTTTTATCACCTTGCAGCTGTTACTATGTTCAAGGCTGTTTTAAGTGGAAAATGGGAGACTTTACTGAATACTCAGATGCCTAGCACTGTGTGTATTGAAAATGGTAACTCTCTCAATCCATGTATCACCACAATGAGTTGGAGATTATCTCCGTTTTGTACTAATGAAAAAAAGCCCAGAAGGTTTAGCAATGTGTCTAAAGCCATATACCTCATAAATGGTGGAGAATAGATCCTTTTCATTTTAATTTTCCATTATGAAGAATCTCAAACATACATCAAAATAAAATACTAAAATGAATGACCATATTTTCAACAATCATTAACATTTTGCTATTGCTTCATCTCCCTGAATATTTTTGCTGAACCATTTCAAATTAAACTGGAGACATCATGACATTTCACTCTGAAATATTATAGCATATACCTAAAAAGAAATCTTCCTATGTATCTTATTCCATTACTGCACCTAACAAAAACAATTCACTGCTATTATCTAATATCTAGTCCTGATTCAGATTCTTGGATTGACTTCTTGGATTGACTTCCAAAGGTCTCTTACAGTTTATTTTTTCCAAACCAGAATCCAATCAAGAAACATTAATTGCATTTAGTTTTTATGTTTCTAATTTTTTTTTTTTTTTTTTTTTTTAGACAGAATCTCACTCGAATGCCCAGGCTGGAGTACAGTGGTGTGATCTCTGTTCACTGCAACCTCCACCTCCCAGGTTCAGGCAATTCTCCTGCCTCAGTCACACTTGTCTAATTTTTGTACTTTTAGTAGAAATGGGGTTTCACCATGTTGGCCAGGCTGGTCTCTAACTCCTGACATCAAGTGATCTGCCCACTTCGGCCTTCCAAAGTGCTGGGATTACAGGTGTGAGCCACCGCATTTGGCCTCTAAATCTCTTTTAATCTAACCAATCCCTCTACACATTTGTTTTTATGACACTGATGTTTTGAAAAGACAAGGAGTCTTATAGTGCAGCAGTCCCCAGTCCCAGGACCATGGACAAGTACTGGTCTGTGGCCTGTTAGGAATGGGGCCACACACAGGAGGTGAGTGGCAGGCAAGCAAGCAAAAAGCTTCTTCATCTGTTCTTACAGCCATTCCCCATTGCTCTTATTACCACCTGAGCTTTGCCACCTGTGAGATCAGCAACAGCATTAGATTCTTACAGAAGCGTGAATACTACTGTGAACCGTACACGTGAGGGATGTAGGTTACGTGCTCCTTACGAGAATCTAAAGCCTGATGATCTGTCACTGTCTCCCATCACACCCAGATGGGACTGTCTAGTTGCAGGAAAACAAGCTCGGGGCTCCCACTGATTCTGTATTGTGGAGAGTTGTATAATTATTTCATCATATATTACAATGTAATCATAGAAATAAAGTGCATAAGAAATGTAATGCACTTGAATCATCCCCGAACCACTCCCCTCCCCCAGTCCATGGAAAAATTGTCTTCCACGAAACCAGTCCCTATTGCTAAAAAGGTTGTGGACCGCTGCTCTAGTGTTCTCACATTCTGATCCGTCTGATGTGCCTTCTTGGGATTATTTAACTTATTTCTTTAGAGCTTATAATTTCTATTAAGTAAACTTTAGATCTTAAGGTTCAGGTTGAACATTTTTGGTGAGAATATTTCCCAAGAGTTGCTGTACACTCAACCAGGAGTGGTGGCTCACACCTATAATCCCAACACTTTGGGAGGCTGAGGTGGGCAGATCACTTGAGGCCAGGTGTTCAAGACCAGCTTGGCCGATATGGCAAAAGCCTGCAGTGAGCTGTGATTGTGCCACTGTACCAGCAGCAGAGTGAGATCCTGTCTCAAAAGAAAAAAAAAGAATTATTTCACACAGATTTTTATGCCTTTAATATCACTGCTATCCCATAATAACAAATATTTTATCATCCTTTTAGTCTGGGACTTTAAAAAAATAAGCAAATAAATACTCTGATTTTATTTAGCTTCAAAGATTTTCCAGAACATTACATATAGACACAAGCTCTTCCAAAATAATGGTTTTTTTTTTGGTTAAGTCTAGGATTAGTTTCTCTTTAAGTAAAAAAAAAAAAATCTCAAGTTAAAGTAGGCCAGGTGTGGTGGCTCACGCCTGTAATATCAGTACTTTGGGAGGCTGTGGCAGGAGAACTGCTTGAAGCCACAAGTTCAAGACCAGCCTGGGCAATATAGTCTGGCCCTAGGGTCTCTATTAAAAAAAAATTAATTAGCCAGGTGTGGTGGTGCACACCTATAGTCCCAGATTCTTGGGAGGCTGAGATGGGAAGATCGCTTGAGCTTAGGAATTCAAAGCTGCAATGAGCTGCAATCATACCACTGCACTCCTGCCTGGGTAACAGAGTGAGACCTAGTCTCTTAAAAAAAGAAAAGTATTTTTTTTTAATCTTAAGAAAAAATTTCTTCTACAATTCATAGCTTCACTAAGATGAATGTGTTATTTTTTCCCTATGAAAAACAAGGCTGAATATTTCTATGTCTATAGTAATAACTCCTAAAAGAGTTGGAAAGGTTCTCTGAAAGGAGGCAGTTAGACATCCAACAGAGCAAAATCTGATTCCCATAGATAGGATTCCAGTGTCTAGAATCTTTAAAAATGTGATCAAAGCCAAAACCAAGAAAAGCACTCGAATTGTGTTCACTAAGATGCCCTAACTTCTTTAAACTCCCAGGGAAAGGCAGCCAATGAAACAATAAAAGGGACAAAAGCACATTCTGTCAGTGGCTACGATTCAAAGATGGTCTGAGGAGCCTGGTTCCTACCAAGACTGCCATCTGCTTGACCTGTTGCTCCTGGGGCTTTGGGAGGTTCTTCCCCCAATACCAGTGAAATCATAAGGATAGGTGTGCTTGAGACACAGATAAAGGAAATAGCAGAGGTTTTTGAAAAAAGCACCACGAAAGCACAATGTAAAATAGGAAATATTCCTGATGTCTCACAAAACACTAACCTTATTTGGGAGTTGGGTGCTGAATGCAGAACCCATATCCTCAATATTAGTTTGAGCTAGAATATTAACCGGGGGGCTTTTATGAATTATGTCCTAATATCAGGATTCTGTACAATAGTACGAAACATCAAACAAGGAGATATTATAAGCTTGTTTTTTCTCTTTAGGAAGTATGAAGAGACAGAAAGCAAAAGATCTATCTGTTCATGATTCTTGTTCTTTTCACCAAGTTGGGTCCAGTTTCTTGATTTCTATGTAAAATATCAAGTTGTAATTACCAACTTTCCGGAGCTCAAAGGAAGATTCAAACTGGTGCCCAGCTGCCAGGAGGAGGACTGCATAATTAATTCCTGACTGTAGTGTTGGCTCAGATTCAAATGCCTTTTTGAACCTATAAAAAAACACAAATGTACAAGTTAACTTTCTCAATCATGCAACCCTGGGTGTGTAATAGCTTCTGTTTGTGTAACTCCAATGCCTGAGCAAGTGAAAATACTGTACTGGCCTTCACCCCAGAATCTGGTATGCTATTCGGATTTAACGCTTCAGAAACTGCTTATCTTTGTCCACAGCTCTGTTGCATTCCCCTACTTAGCTCACCCTCAACCTAGTAACCCTAGTCTTTTTAAAAAAATCCTCTCTTCAACCATCTACCAGAAATATGTGAATGTGAAAATTTAGTTACAAGGGCATTTGTTACAAGATGAAAAATTAAATATCCAATAATATTATAAAGTATAATATGGAATAACATATACTCCAAATGTTAGAAAGCTATGTGCTCATTTATGTCGTAGAAGCGTGTTAAATGTCTGAAGAAAACTAGTGTTTCAAAGTAAAATGTAGTAGTCTACTTGGAAGCCACCATTCAGGGTGTGTGTGTGCGTGTGCAATAAACATTTAAAAATGAGAACCCTGCAAATATTTTTAAAAGTAGTTTTTAAAAACTCTTAAAATATACAGAGCATTGAGGAGGTAAAATATTAAAATGATCAACTCCATAAGAACGATATAAAATGAAATAATGTCAATTATAAGATGAAATTAAGAAAAGCAGAGATTGTGCCCCTGCATACTAATTTTGGCTCAGAGAGTTATAAAAAGTCTTTTCTGAATATGCACAAAACCGAGTATCAACCCTTGAAAACACTTCAAGATTTAAAACGACTTTAGTGTTTGAATATTTACTTTATTTTCAAGGTATACTTCCTAGGATACATTTAAGGGTTTCCTTACATGCATTATTAAACAGGCAACAATATCCAATATAATTTCACTCAAGGGCATGTAAAGTGAGAAAAATAAAATAAATGCCCTTGTGACTAAGAGGAACTGCCTGAGGCCAACGCATAAAAAATGAAACTTTTATTTTTAAAAAAAATTGTGCTGAAGAAAATATAAAAACTAAATATCTAATGAATGACCATTTGACGATATCAAAAAAAGATTATGTGGGAAAAAATACACTACAATTCTAAGAAGCATTCTCTCCTAAGTCATAACTGTGTAAATAAAAGACAGCAATAGTAAACATGGTGATAGGCACAATAGTGTATATTATAGGCATAATATGTGTATATTCTTGGCCTTTATATATACTCAACATTTTCCATAATTTAAAATAAGTTAAACATCAAATGAGAAGAAAAAGTGTATTTTTCTGAATATTGAGGACCATGTATTTTTTTTTTTTTCTTAAAGATCTGGCTCTTTAGAAGAAGCATCTCTGAATAGAAACAAAAATAAATATTAATCTTAACTAGTTGGCTCTGATGGTTATGCACCTATGGAATATGAAAAAAAAGGTCCCATTGCATCACTGTAGGTGATTAAAAGGCACTTTTTAATCTCTCTAGAAGTATACGTTTCCGTACTAAAATGAAAAAAGTATATATACCCAGACTACAGATATTCGAAGCCATATGAAGGCAAGTCACAACTTACAAGTCTTAGACTAATTTGACTCTCAAAGTTCTTTGTCTTTGTTCAGAGGCAAGTATAGTGTCCCAACAAAAAAGGATTTAGGAGAAGAAAGAAGTAGACACTTCCCTTTCTAACCAATTCATATCAAGATACGGAATATTTTTCATTAAATACACTCATTTTCCCTAAAACCAAAGAACATGAAATGTCTCTCCTAAACATATGAAAAGGAAGATGTAAAAATGAAGACATATCCAAATGAATCAATAATCAGTCAATATTGGCTGAATATTTCCTATATGCCAAAACAACCTATATGAATATTTGGGTCTATATCTGTTTTTCTGTTACCACAAACAACATACATTTTTGCATTTTAAATGAAAATATAAATACCAATAAGATACAAATACTAACTTTAAATGAAAATATAAATACCAATAAAACTAATAATTCACATTTTTCTCGAGCTCTCCTCAAACCATGATAATAAATTGAGTACTGTATTGAAAAAGTCTTAATGTTTGCTGGAGATTAAAAGAGCATATAGGTATATTACTAAAGAAATAAAATCCTGTTATATATCATTAGTATACCACTACAGGAAGTGGGAATTCTCCCAAAGCAAAGAAGTATTCTTGGCAGAAATTTGCCAATATCAAAACTATAGAAATTTTTTAAAACTATGTATACCTCTTAACATAACAATTATACATTTACAAATTTATACCAAGAAAAAACATTAAATATGTAATCAGAATTTTCATTGCAAGGGCATTTGTTACCAGATGAGAAATTACTCTAAATTTCCAATAATACTATAAAGTATAATATGGAATAAATATATTACAAATGTTGGGAAGTTACATAGCCATTTATATTGTGGATGAATATTAAATGTGAGGGGGGAAAACTTGTGTTTCCAAGTAAGATGTAGTCATCTACATCACTCCTGCTTCAATAACTAGGGGGAAATAAGAATATATATCAAAAACACATTTTTGCAAACACTGAAGATCTATGGAAGCAACAAAAAAATCACTGAAATAAAATCCAAAGAGGGAAGTGACCTTCCAAGATGAGCTGAATTGCTGTTGTCTTTCATGGGAGCATTTGCTGATTCTTACCCTAAGATTAGGCTTGGGCTTGGCATGGGCAGAGAAACTCTGTCTATTTTAAACTTTTTTTTTTTTACCAGGAAAAAGATAAACTAGTGGATTTGTTGATAAATGCATGGATTGGCATGAGAGAATAAAACCTGAAGAAGCCCCAAATATGTGGCTGTTTTCTTCACAGGACATTCGTTCAATGCTGAGTTGTATAGGGGGTTGAGGGGTGGAGTAGAGCTGGGATGACAAAGTAAAATCTCCTGAGTATTTAGGAGAAAAGTCCCACTAGGGAAAGGAGTCTACAACAACTATAGGAAAAAGGTCTCCCCTTTAAGAAATTTACCACATTTTGGGCTGGGCACAGTGGCTCATACCTATAATCCAGGCCCTTTTGGAGGCCAAGGTAGGTGGATCACTTGAGGTCAGGAGTGCAAGACCAGCCTGGCCAACATGGTGAAATCCTATCTCTACTAAAAATACAAAAATTAGCCAGGCATAGTGGTGTGTGCCTGTAGTCCCAGCTACTTGGGAGGCTGAGGCAGGAGAATCAATTGAACCCTGGAATGGAGGTTGCAGTGAGCCAAGATTATACCACTGCCCTCCTGCGTGGGCAACAGAGACTCTGTCCCCCACCTCCCAAAAAAAAAATTTACCAAATTTTGGAGAATAAAGAGCTAAATGCAAAACTTCTAAGGACAGATGAAATCTCCCACAGCATTTAAGGTATAAGAAGATAGAAATTGCCTGCCTATCAATTAGAAGCCCAAGAGGGTCACAGCTAAGAAGCAGAGACAAAACAGAAACAGACAATGTCAATGAAAACTAAAACCCAGACCCAACCGGACTCAACTGCATTTGTTGAGGTAATTACCTTCTTACCCTATCTGGCTAACAGAGGTCAGGGAGAATCTCTGTGAGTGAAAACAAAATCATCTCCAAGTCTCAATAATTTTTCAATACAAAACGTCTGCAATACAATAGAGAAATAAAGGACATGCAAAAAGCCAGGAAGTTGTGACCAATAAACAGGAGCTAACGCAGACAAGAAAAGCTGACCTAAAGATAATGTGGATACTGGAGGTTATAGACAAGGACTTTAAGATAACTATGACAAATAGGGTAAAGAAAATAGAGGGCAAACAAAATGGATAAAATATATAAACAACTTCAAAAGAGAATCAGAATCAAAGAAATCACATAATCTAGCACCAAAACCTACAATACCTGAAAACCAGAATTCAATGTATGGGCTTACAAGTTAATTAAACAGAGTAGAAAAATAGTTTTGGTGAACTAAAATGCATGCGAATAGAAGGTATCTAAACTGAAGCAGAGAGATAGAAAAAAAGAAAACACACACATACAACAACAGAGCATAGGAAACAGAGGAGACACAGTTAAATGGTCTAACCTATGTATTATTGTAGCCCCAGAAAGAGCAAAAAGAGAATATGGAGCACAAAAATTATGTGAAGATATAATGGATAAAAAATTTCAAAACTGATGAAAACATCACACAGATTCAAGAAGCTCAGGAAAACTCAAGTGGGATAAAATAAGATAATTATAGTCTAAATGCCAAAACATGTAACCAAAATCCAAAAACACAGAGGAAAATCTTTTAAAATCAGCCAGAGAAAAAACATACATTACTTTCAAAGAAGCAATAAAATTGACAGTAGACTTTGCCATACAAACTGTGGAAGCCAGAATACAACATAGTGACATCTTTAGAGTAATAAAAGAAAAAAAAAGTCTAAAAAAGATATTTTCAGACAAAAACTGGGAGAACTAGTTGCCAGCAGATCTGAACTACAAAAAAATACTAAAAGTGCTTCAGACTAAAGGAAAGTGATTTCATTTGGAAGCACTGAACTGCAGAAAGAAACAGCATCAGAAAGAGTAATATATGATTAGATATAAAATATATAAATTATTTAAGATCTATTGATTATTTAAACTGCTCCAAGTTTCTTTCCTTGTTCAGGAGGCAGTAAAATACAAAACATAAGGTACACTATAAAAGTCAAGGATGCAGGTTGTAATCTCTAGGGAACACTCAAAGAATAATATGAAAACAATTACTAAAGTGCTAATGTAGGAGAAAGTGTTAATAAAAAAAGAAAGCAAGAATGGAGGACTAAAGGAACAAAAAACATACAAGACAAATAGAAAATAAATAAGACAAATAGTCAATATTGATATAACCCCAACTATCAGTTACCACATTAAATGTAAATGATCTAATAATTCCTAATAAAAGAGAGTTTTCAAATTAGACTGAACAATAACAGCAAAAAATGCAATTATATTCATTTTAAAAAGGCACACTGTAAATACAAGTTGAGTAACCCTAATCGAAAAACCTGAACTCTAAAACGCTCCAAAATCCAAAACTTTTTGAGTGCCAACGTGATGCTCAAAGGAAATGCTCATTGGAGCATTTCTGATATCCAATTTTCAGATTAGGGATGCTCAACTAGCAATTATAATGCAAATATTCCCAAATTCAAAAATATAAAAAATCCAAAACACTTCTGGTCCCAAGCATTTTATGTAAGAGGTACTTAACCTGTGTAAGAACACAGGTATGTTGAAAGTGAAATGATCCACGAAGATGCATCATCCAAATATTAAATGTTATCATTAAATATTATCAGACAAAATTGACTTTAAGATAAAAATTATAAGAGAAAAAAATGGACATTTCATAATGATAAAGAGATAAATCCAATAGGAAAATGTCATAGACCCAAATGTACCTAAGAGCATGGCTTCAAAACATATAAAGCAAAAATGATCAGGATATAGATTTGAATGACATTATTAGCCAAGTTAATCTAACTGACTTATCTGTAACACTACACCTAACAACTGTGTACCATATTCTGGGCCATAAAGTACTTCTCAACACATTTCAAATAATGAAAAATGTGTTCTCTCACCACAATAGAATTAAATCACAGAACAATAAAGAAAGATATGGCAGGGCGCCATGGCTCATGCCTGTAATCCCAGCACTTTGAGAGGTCGAGGCAGCCTAATCACCTGTGGTCAGGAGTTTGAGACCAGCCTGACCAGCATGGAAAAACCCTGTCTCTACTAAAAATACAAAAAAATTAGCTGGATATGGTAGTGCGTGCCTGTAATCTCAGCTACTCCGGAGACTGAGGCTGGAGGCTCTCTTGAACCTGAGAGGCGGAGGTTGCAGTGAGCGGAGAATGTACCACTGCACTCCAGTCTGGGTGGCTGAGCAAGACTCTGTCTCAAAAAAAAAAAAAAAAAAAAGAAAGATAATTGGAAATTGGGCAACTCACTTCATAACCCAAGGGTCAAAGAAGAACTCATACTGAAAATTAGAACGTAAACTGAACAATATACATATGTTATTATATATGAGATAATGGAAGTCTAATATATAAAATGTCTGGGATGCAGAACAAATTATACCTTTAAATGTAGATAACGGAAAAGGAGCAAGGTTGAAAAACCAATGCTCCAAGCTTCCATTAGTAAACAAACAGCGTATCATCTTCAAAGTAGAAGGAAGGGTATAATAAAGAAAATAGCTGAAATCAATGAAATAAAAAGCAAACATGCAATAAAAAAAATAGTGTCAAAACATGGTTCTTTGCAAAGATTAATAAAATTGATAAACTCCTAGGCAGACTTCTCATGAGAGGGAGAGAGATAAAAATTACTGCTAAGCCCTCATAAACAAAAAAAGGGTCATCACTAGAGATGACATGATCATTAAAAGCAAAGTAAAGGATATTTGGAATAACTTTATGCCGATAAATATAACAACATGGATGAAATGAAAAAAAGTCTTGAAATCACATATAAGCATGACATAAGAAAAAAAATGGAAACTCTGAATTGCTCCATCTCTGTTACCAGAATTTATAATAAATCTGAAATTCTTTTTATTGTCTATCTGCTCCAAGAGAATATAAGCTCTGTAAGAGCAGGAACCTTATCAGCCTTGCTGACCAATGACTCTCTGGTACTTGAATCATCAGAATACCTGATGCACTGCAGGTGATTATGAAATACTTGTGAAATGAAGAAAGAATGCATTCACTTCCTACCAAGAACCAGGCTGAGATAACTGGTAAATACGTCAGTTCATACAAGATGCAAATAATCTTTTAACTTCCCTTACTGATCTAAATTCTAATCTTGATAAAACTATATTACTAGAAACTACATCCCTGGACCACCCTTAAAAAAGTGAATTGTGAATCACTTTCACTGTGTTACATTACTCACTGTGTTGCATCTTAATGTTATTGGAGTATGTGACTTCAATAAAATATTGATAATGTTATTTATATAGCTTTTATTGATTGATTGTTGTTTATGTAGATTTTATTTACACAGGGTCTTTCATGAGAAATTCCCTTAATTTACTGCTAGGGAGAGTTTAGTTTCCTCTGAGGAATTGGTATATGATTGTTTCTTTTATTCTATTACTAAGAGCATACTGGCTTGAAGCTTAGTCATAGCAAGCATATTGACCCTTATTACTGCCATATTTACACTCTCTAGTTTCTTTGTGTTAATTTTCATACACATATTATCATTTTGTTGGTTTTCTAAGACTCAAACTTGATTTTACAAATGTAGATGTTAACATAATGATGATATGCATTTTAACTGAAGATGCTGTCTCAGACATTTAGGGTAAGAGTGCCACAGTATCAAATAACTTGCAAATCCCAGTGGCTTCCAACTCTGGTTCACGCCACATGTCCGTGTCATGAACTCTGCATCGTGGTTCAGCTCTGCTCCACATTGTCTTCCATCTGGGATCCAGCCTGAAAGATCAGACTTCTCGAGGGAACGGCCAAGGAAAAAGTACATGAAAGTACATATGGTACAATCACAAAATTGCTCTCAAAGCTTCTGCTTAGAATGCTCATCAATCAAGTCTGGTGTCATGGGTGGGAATATTTAATCTTCCTACGAATGAGGAGAGTGTATTTCTAATAATAATACAACATAGCATAGATTATAATCTCTATCAAAGAAAGCTGTGATTAACATCAAAGGGTAAAAGAATCAATAGTAGCTGCCTCTGATTACTGAGCACCTACTAGGTACAAGGCATTGAATGAGAAATTTCAGGCATAATTCTTCTAATTCTGACAACTCTTTAGGAGGAATTCCTTACCAATAAGGAAATTAAAGCACAGGAAAATTAAGTTGTGCAGTGTGGAAGTAGTCAAGCAGGAACCTTACCCAGTTCTGCTAGATTCCAAGCGTAAGCCCTTTTCTTTGTATCGCTCTGTTTACCCTTTGGTTTGTACTAACAATTTTTGTAGTTCTTTCTCATTATTTTCTGTTTTTTTTTGTTTTTGTTTTTGTTTTTAGTAAAAGGGAGTTGAATGAAACAGGAAAAATAAAAATGAGAAATAAATAAGAGAACTGCTTTTGTATTAAGGATAAAGCTTCTATATACAACAGAAACAGATATTGATATATTCTAAGAAAAAAATGATGTTTTTCAGAAAACATATTTGATCAGTCTCATAAGACAAAAGACTAATATTTCAAAAAGACTTACATGAGAACACTACTGAAATGCACCCATAAAAACTCACCAAAGAAGAGTTTTATATTGTTGAGAATGTCACAGTTTACCAAGAGGATACATCAATATGAACAATATATGTCTCTACATAAAGAAATCTATAAACAATGATTAATAGCGCAAAACTATCTATAAAGATAGAGAAATAAAATCATAAAGCTAAATTAGATAAGACTTCAAGAAGGAAATAAATTTTAGGAAACTAGACATTTATATCTTAAAAGAAATTTAGTGGCTATATTTGAGTAACTGTATGAAGTTACTTCCACTCCTGTTGTTGTTGTTTTTTTTATTTTAGCACTAAATATTTGTTGAAAGGGGGCAAATAATTTTTTTTTCTTTAGATGGAGTCTTACTCTATCACTCAGGCTAGAGTGCAATGGCATGACCTTGGCTCGCTGCAACTGCTGCCCCCCAGGTTCAAGCGATTCTCCTGCCTCAACCTCCCGAGTAGCTAGGACTACAGGCGTGTGCCACCATGCCCAACTAATTTTTGTATTTTTAATAGAGATGGGGTTTCACCACATTGGCCAGGCTGGTCTTGAACTCCTGACCTCAGATGATCCACACGCCTCGGCCTCCCAAAGTGCTGGGATTACAGGCATGAGCCACCATACCCAGCCAAAAAGGAGCAAATAATTTGCTTTCTTTAATTCATTATTTCCTTTAAAAGACGCAGACTTCTCTTTCAGGCTTTCAAAGCAATAGATTTTTGTTCAAGGATTGTCTTATGATTAGTAATGTATTTGTTACCTGATTGCAAACTAGCTTAAAAGCAGTTAAGTCCTTGATTATAGAGTGAGTAATGAAGTCTTCACAAGAAAGACTTTGGCTGGGCACAGTGGCTCACGACTGCAATCCCAGCACTTTGGGAGCAGAGGTGGGTGGATCACGAGGTCAAGAGATTGAGACCATGCTGGCCAATATGGTGAAACCCTGTCTCTACTAAAAATACAAAAAGTAGTTGGGTATGGTGGTACACATCTGTAGTCCCAGCTACTCAGGAGGCTGAGGAAGGATAATTGCTTGAACTCAGGAGGTAGAGGTTGCACTGAGCCAAGATCGCCCCACTGCATTCCAGCCTAGCAACAGAGCGAGACTCTGTTGCAAAAAAAAAAAGAAAAAAAAGAAAGACTTTTTACTTTTTGCATCTGCACTGAGACGTTCAACAAAAATCAAAAATAACAGAAATATTCTTGAACTGATTATTTCTAGCTGGAATATCTACTTTCCAACAAAGAAGACATTGAGCTCAAGTCAAGTTCTTGCTATTTTTCCCTGTTTGTGATGTAACAGTTGTGATTCTTTCTATGAGACACAAAGGTAATTAAATTAGAATTTCATGTTGTTTTCTACCTCCAGGGATATTTTTGAAATTATCACTCATAAAATAACTCAGAAACAAAGCAGGACAGCATGTGAAGAAACTAATGCTGAATCACCCTGTGGTTGTGATCTGCTGATGGGCGTATAACCCTCCAATTCAAACTACTTATTTGTGTATATATCTTGTTATAATAGAAAACTCGGGAACAAAATAAAAGAACCCAAAATTCTGACTATGTTTTTCCAGTCCTTTTATCACGCACATGCTTTTTTTTTCTCCAAAAAAAGAGAATCACACTATTTTTATGATCTGCAGTTCAACTGATGAAATATCATGATGCATGTTACTATTAAACATTTTTCAAAACAACATTTTCTTCTGGTATATACTTAAAATAATTGAAAGTAGAACCTTAAAGAGATATTTATATACCAATGTTTAAGGTATCATCATTTACAATAGCCAAAAAAGTTGGAAACAATTTAAATGTCCATCAAGAGCTGAATGGATAAACAAAATGTGGTATATATACACAACAAAATCACCATTCAACCTTACAAAGGAAGGAAATTCAGACACATGCTACAACATGAATGAATATTTGATGGCCTTACGTTTAGGGAAATAAGTCAGCCACGCACACACACCCCAAACTAAATATGATACCATTTACATGAGTACCTAGAATAGTCAAATTCAGACAGATTTATAGAAAGAAAGTGGAATGGTGGTTGCCCAGAGCTGAGGGGAAGGAGAGAATGGGAAGTTGTTTAACAGATACAGAGTTTCAGTTGTGCAAGACAAAAAAATTTTCTGTGGATGGATGGTGATGATAGTTGCATAACAATATGAATGTACTTAATGCCACTGAAATGTACACTTAAAATGGTTAAAATGGTAACTTTTATGTTGTATATATTTTACCACCAAATTTTGAATGAATGATATTACATCCTATGGAAATGTTATCCTTTGCTTAACAGTTTCTCTATCTTTGGATATTTAGATTTCTTCCAGTCTTTTGTTAGCATAAAATTCAGTGTCGTGAACACCACTGCATCTCTTTGTTTCCATATCTACTATTTCTTTAGGATAGCTTCCCAATGACTGAACTGGATCAAAGAACACGAATTATTTCAAAGCTCTTGATGCACAATGCCAAACTGCTTTCCAGAAAGGCCTTTACCAATTCACATTCTCAAGAGCAGTGTAGGAGAGTGACTTTTACAGTGCACCCAAGCCAAAATAAATTATTTTCATCTCTTTCCATCTTTGCCAATTGATTACAACAAAAAAGAATAGCTCAGGATTTTAACTTGCCCTAATTTGATTACTCTTAAAGGTGAATAGTTTTCATATGCTTATGACTCGTGTACACTTATTCTTGCAATAACTGCCCCAATTCTTTAAAAAAAATGCAATTCATATTCTAAGAAGGCTGGAAAGATGGGAAGAGATACACTTGGAAGGGCTCTGAAGAGGAAGCAGGGATGGGGCTAGGGGTTTAGATTTAATCTTTGAGGCTATGAAGAATAGTAAAGATTTAGGAGGAAGGGAGCGACAGCAAATATGGGGAAAATCTAAGTATTTCATACAAGGGGAATAGTCACATTAATCAATTATGATTAATGTATACTGTAGGATGCATCCACTAAAGCAGAATCTCCAGGGGCGAAGAATTGCACATTGCTAAAAAATTCCCTAAGCAATTCTGATGTTCGCAGCCAGATCTGCAAACAATTGCTTTGGTTCTCTAAGTGAAATCACTTCTGTTCTTCCATATTCTCCTTCCCTTTAAGTATAATGCCTGGCAAATATGTCATTCTCTCACTCATTCCTCTAATAACTGAATTACATAAAGTAAGCCTTAGTTTCTCTCCTTAGGTGCTCCATGTTTGTTAGTCAATTATGAAAACTCTACAGAGACAAAGTAAATACTCTCATTCTGGCTGTGTGCAGTGGCTCACACCTGTAATCCGAATACAGTGGGAGGCTGAGGAAGGAGGATCACTTGAGCCCAGGAGTTCTAGATCAGCCTGGGCAACACAGTGAGACCCCCCATCTCTAGAAAAAATTTGAAAAATTAGCTAGGTGTGGTGGCACACATCAATAGTCATGTATACTTTGGAGGGTGAGGCAGGAGGACAGTTTAAGCCCAGGAAGTTGAGGCTGCAGTGAGCCATGGTCACACCACTGCACTCTAGCCTGGGCAACAGAGTGAGGCCTTGTCTCAAAAAAAAAAAAAAATTCTCATTCTTAGACTTCAAGTTGGTCATACCATAACATGGCTTCATACAATCCATCATCTGCTAAATGTGGTATTAATCAAGGTCAAAGCATGAGACTGATGTTCCAGGGTACTTGTTTACAAAGCAACTATAGACACATTATGTGTTTCACCCAAGTTCTTAGGTCATCCTGGAACTACTGACCCCTTAGGAACCATGAACATCTGGTCACCAATGAGCTGGTGTCATGCTGAGTTACAAAGAACTCTTCAGGCTTTCTGTTCTAAAAATAAAAATCATCCCAAATTTGGGAACTCATATAATAGACACAATAAAGAACTATGCAAGAATAATGTCACTGTAACAACGGTGAGATAAGACTCTGCAGGTGGGGAAAGAGGGGGAAGGAGGGTGGTAAAAATGAGGAGAACATTGAGAAAGATAACTCGAAGCCAAGACAAAGGAAACAAGGCTAATCTGGCAAATGGAAAATTGACATTGGTCTTTATTTGTCTGTTGATTAGTTTGTTATATAACTCTTCCAACGTAGAGCCAACCCCATTAATAATGTAAAAACTAAATCTTTATTAGGCACACATTACTGTTTGAATAGCACTGTCACTGACGTAAAAGAAAATTAATTGATAAGGCAAGGCTCACTGTTCTTCCCCAAGTTACTATGGAAAAATGAACATATTAATGCTTAAAACAGACTTAATGCTTTTAATTTCCTGGCTATGGATCTTTTTTGGCATTATAACAAGAAAGACATGATTATGCGAATACAGTACAAGCACATAATTTCCTTTCAAAGTTCTCAAAATGACTTTATATCTTCCCTTCAGAATGAGAACACATTTTCTCCAAAACCAAATGTGATTTCAAGCTGAGTACTGCCTATCTTACATGGCCCCACAATAGCCCTGATACATGAAATTCAGACAGGGCCTATGTAAAAATTATAGACTCTATACATTTTCCCTCACTAGCTAAAATGTTTAGCTAGATCCAGAAAGAAATTTTAAAAAGGACTAAATTTCAAGACTTTAACATATGTTGTTTCACTTAATCCTCACCACAAAGCACTCATCCCAAAGAGATTAGTCTAAACCGGTTATAATAATCCCATCCTCTTTGCTAGTGATTTGTGTCGTTTGGGGCTGATGAAATACTAGAAGCATGAAGGTGTAAAGAAAGTCTGGAGTAGGTTTTTATGAGCATATTTTCTCAGTCCTAAGAGAAAGATACAGGAAAAGATTGCCTCATTTCCCCTCGACATTGGTGTAGCTAATCTGGATTGATCCTGGAATGGCCACAGCCACCTTGCAACTCTGAGTAGGGCAACCCAAGGTCAGAGCCACCCATGATCACAGCAAGGGAAAGGACCTGAGCTGATGTCTTTCAGCTGCTGGTTCAATCTACACTTGAGCCAGTCCTACTTCTGAACTTCAAATTTTAGGAGATATATTTTCTTATGATTAAACCTATTGGAGTAAGGTGTTCTGCTACTTGCAATATGCCAAGAGCATTCTAACTCATCTAAACAAGTGTTAAATTTCTTTTAAGTAAGAAAATAGAATTTTCTAAAGGTTAAGTAATTTGCTCAAGATCACACTGTTTCCAAGTATTGTGTCAACATTAATCCTTCTCAGTCTTCCATTAGTTCATACTTCCTCAAGAAAACTGAAATCGAGACATTTTTGGAAATGTCTGTTCCTGGAAACTCCAGGAAAGAGGGCCTAGGATACAGTAAAAACAACACTAGATCTAAAAAAATTAGATTTGAAATTTTATTAATCACAGGGCATCACAAAATTCACTTGACTTCTTTGAATTTCAATTTTGTCAGTTGCAAAATGGGAAGAAGTGGCCAGGTGTGGTGGCTCACATCTGTAATCCCAGCACTTTGGGAAACTGGGGCAGAAGCATCACTTTGCTCCAGGAATTCGAGACTAGCCTGGGCAACATAGCGAGACCTTGTCTCTACAAAAAATAAAAAATTAGCCAGGCATGGTGTCACACGCCTGTGGTCCTCGCTACTTGGGAGGCTGAGGTGGGAGGATCACTTGAGCCCAGGAGTTCAGGGCTGCAGTGAGCTGTGATCTGTGCTGGGTGACAGAGTGAGACCCTGGGCAACAGAGTGAGACCCTATCTCAATTTAAAAAAAAAAAAAAAAAAGGAAGAAAAATGTCAGCCTTGCCTACTTCACAAGGTTCTTGTAAGCCTCCCTCATTAGTAACATGCACAGAAATGTGTGTGAACTCTAAGGGTCAATTATTATTAATATTTCTACCTATATGAACAAATACTGCATATAACAAAATTTTCTAAATAAGTCATACTGCGTAGGAATTCAGCATAACCATTTCATGTTTATTTCTTTCTAGACTGGCTTTAAAAAGAAATTGCGGAGATCATCTGGCAGTGAGAACGTCCATGGTCCTCTAAGGCAGGGTGATTTGTCCATAACACTTCCTTGGATCACCTCCAGGGGTTAAGTATGCCACTTCAGAAACTTGGTGGCTGTTTTTTAGGATGTAAGTCTCAGCTCTTGAGTCACAAATTCCCACCGTTTGAAATCTGGCTCTCCTCGCAGCTTCTCAGCCTCTCTGCTGCCATTTTGTTCCTCCTGCAGCTCAAGCTGTCCTCTAACTAGCACATGTGGGACCACCGCTGCCTTTCGCTTATTTAAATCTTTATATTGAAAAGCTATGAGAAAAAAAGCTACAACCTTTTAAATAAAAAATTGCATTATTTCAGCCATTCTCAAGAGCTGGGATGAACAAAAATAACTCAGGAAATGACAACGCAAAACATCAAATGTTAGAGGACCGTTTTTTTTTAATGCTTAAATTAGGATGTATTCATTCAAACCATTCATTCTCTGTCTCAGATGAGAGTCAAGAATCAACGTTTGTTTCAACAATATACTGTAATTCAGCACAATTAGAGAAATCTAAACCAGCTAGGCGTGGTGGCTCACATCTGTAATCCCAGCACTTTGGGAGGTGAAGCAGGCGGATTGCTGGAGCCCAGGAGTTCAAGATCAGTCTGGGCAACATGGGGAAACCTTGTCTCTGCAAAAAATTCAAAAATTACCTGGGTGTAGTGGCAGTGCCTGTAGTTTCAGCTACTCAGTTGGCTGAGACAGGAGGATTGCTTGAACCCAGGAGTTCAAGGCTGCAGTGAGCCAAGACTGCACCACTGCACTTGAGCCTGGATGACAGAGCAAGATCCTGTTCTTAAAAAAAAAAAAACCTAAACCATTTTTTCCTCTATTTTCTGTTTTCACATTCTGAACCCTCAACTAAAGCTGTCAGAAAATAGATCACAGTAGAGGCTCTCTGTAGCAGTCAAATGCTGCCATGTACAGTACTTGAATCAGATAATATGCCCAGGAGAGTAAAACTTCCTCCCTCTACTGTGGGACAGGAACATTTATTACCCTTATTTAAAAGGAAAATTGCAAGAAAGAGTTCGATGACCCATTGTAATCACAACTGCTTAGGGTTCTCTTTCTATTGAGTTGGAGCTCTTTAACTTTCCTTGGTCAGTAGCTTACTGTTTATTCAAGTCAACAGAAAGTGATTCAGTCCATGGAAAGAAGCCCAAGGGACTGACTACCTGCCCTAACACCTCACTCCTTATCCCAGCACCTGCATTTGAGAAATGAAAATCCAGGGGATTATGACTCAAAAAAAATTCAGTCGAAACATCCCTTTGGGACCCATGACTAAGGAGAGGCATGATCCCGGGTACATGTGGCCAGATGCCCGACAACCTCAGCAGCCCTCTTTCCTGTGAGCACCTTGACAGGGCAGTTTTCCTTCTCAGCTCTAACAGAAAGAGACGTTGGAGACAATGCCAAGACAAATAAGTGTATGTTTGCACTACAGTGGAAGCTGGGCAAAATGCTAAGAAATACCAAAATAGCTTTATAAGCAAGAGCATGAAAAAGTGTCCATTTTAAGACTGGGGAGTGGAGGATACTTTTTATTGTTAAATAGGACGAATGGATATAATGACAAAAATGGCAGGTTATGGATAGGTCCTCTATAGCAAAAGTGGCATTCTTACATTACTAAATAAATCTGTAAGTGACATGTGCGAGATCAACTCCCGAAGACTGACCCACTGGAAGTCTCTGAGCTCTAATAGCGTTTCCTGCTCTTACCAGAAAATAAATGGATAGCTTAAAATGAAATCACAAAAATCCTGACATCTTCAATTTGACCTGAAGACCTTGAACACAAAGCTCTTTTGGGAGGCAGTTAATGTTCCTAGGCTAAATGGGAATTATTTAAAAAAAAAAAAAAAAGCCAGAATTTTGAAACAAAAACAAAACCAGAAAACACTCTGCTCCTTAACTGAACTTTATGAGACCTTGAAAGCTCTCCGTCTTCTAAATTATTTTGTTTTCAAGTGGAAAAACACTTCTATCTTATCCTTGTACACAATGCACTCTAACTTCATAGGAGATGTTTTCTATTTCAATTCATTGACCTAGAAAACCAGGCCTCTTTGGATTATCTATGCATTTCATTGCCACTACCATATCAAAGCATTTATACTGGGCATAATGCTTCTCAAATATCCAATTCGAATTCTCCTACAATTAAGAATTTTCCTAAAGTCTAAATATCAGGGTAATAAAAGGGCTGCAGAATTACACTCCTCTTTTGTAACAGCAGAAAAAAAAACTTGGTTAAGGCCAGGTACAGTGGCTCATACCTATAATCCTACCATTCTGGGAGGCTGATACAGGAGGATCACTTCAGGCCAGGAGTTCAAGACCAACTTGGCCAACACAGCAAGACCATGTCTCTGCAAAATATTTAAAAATTAGCCAGGTATTGTAGCATGCACCTGTAGTCCCAGCTACTCAGCAGGCAGGAAGACTGCTTAAGCCCAAGAGTTTGAGACTGCAGTAAGCTACGACTGTGCCACTGTACTCTAGCCTAGCCAACAGAGTAAGATGCTGTTTTTAAAAAATAGAAGTTTAAAAAATAAATTTGGCTAAGATAAATTGTGAAATTCTTAGCAGTATAATAAAAATTTATAGTACAAATTTAAAAGTCCAAACCAAAGCTTCCCTAAAGGATCTAGAAAATTACTGTCCCTAAGTGTTTTCCCCATTCGCCATTCCCTACTTTTCAGTTCTTGCTATGGTTTGAATGTTTCTCCCAAAAGCATGTGTTGGAAGCTTAATTTTCAATGCAACAGTTTTAGGAGGTAGAGCCTATTGAAAGGTGAAGGCCATGAGGGCTCATCCCTATGGAAGGATTAATGCTGTTATATCAGAAGTTGGTTCCGTACAGAGGGAGTGGGCTCCTTATAAAAGAATGTGCTCCGCCGGGTGCGGTGGCTCACGCCTGTAATCCTAGCACTTTGGGAGGCTGAGGTGGGCAGACCACAAGGTTAGGAAATTGAGACCATCCTGGCTAACATACTGAAACCTCTTCTCTACTAAAAATACAAAAAATTAGCCAAACATGGTGACATGTGCCTATAGTCCCAGCTACCTGGGAGGCTGAGGCAGAAGAATCCCTTGAACCTGGGAGGCGGAGGTTTCAGTGAACTGAGATCACACCACTGCGCTCTGGCCTGGGCGACAGAGTGAGATTCTGTCCCAAAAAAAGGAAAAAAAAAAAAAAGGGTGGGCACGGTTCCTCATGCCTGTAATGCCAGCACTTTGAGAGGCAAAGGCTGGCGGATCACCTGAGGTCGGCAGTTTGAGACCAGCCTGACCAACATGGAGAAACCCGGTCTCTACTAAAAATATAAAATTAGCTGGGTGTGGTGATGCATGCCTGTAATCCCAGCTACTTGGGAGGCTGAGGCAGGAGAATTGCTTAAACTGGGGAGGTGGAGGTTGTGGTGAGCCGATATGGCACCATTGCACTCCAGCCTGGGAAACAAGAGTGAGACTCTGTCTCAAACAAAACAAAATAAGTAAAAATAAAGAACGTGTTCAGCCCCCATTTGCCTGCTCTCTTTTTGCCCTTCTGCCGTGGGCTGATGCAACAAGAAGGCCCTTGACAGATGCTGGCCCCTTGATCTTGGACTTCCCACCCTCCAGGACTATGAGAAGTATATACATATTCATTGCAAATTACCCAGTCTCTTGTATTTGGAAGCACATAAAAGAACTAAGACAGCCCCTCTAAACTGTGAACATGATCTAGGATTTCTAAAAGCTAAAAACTGTTTCAAAACCTAAAAAAAAAATTATGGCTACCATACAGGAACTCCGAAACTAAGTTAGCCTCCTTTAATATTTTTTTAAATTAAGGACTATTTGGGGACTGTGGTAGGAATACGAAGTACAAAAGAATAGCATAAGCAACACCCCAATATACTTCCTACTTAACTTAAGAAATAAAATATTTTTAACATACTTGAAACTGCATGTGAATCACTCCAGGATCTCTTTCTACCTCTTCCTCCCCACTGGTAACCATTATACTGAATTTGGAGTTTATGATGCCCATCCATGCATCTATACTTACACTAAATCTCTATGGCTATTTTTAAACATTCTATAAATGATGCTGTACTCTGTATCCTTCTGCCACTTGCTTACTTTGCTAGAGTCTTTTTAAAGTTTTATTTTTCTTAATGTTGAAATTTTATGTAGAGAAACATCTAAGATTTACTCTAAGGTATATAAATCTAATGGATCTAGGGTAGGGAAGTTCTCAACTTTCCTTGATAATGCCAAATTTAAGTGCGTATAGAAATTTATACCACAACCAGCAGGCATTAGGACTCACATTTCCCTAACATCCTGGCTAACAACTGATATTGTCAGATTTATAAATATTGGTTAAGCTGAATAGTGTAAAGTGGTATATCATAGTTTTAGCTAAAAATCATCTTTATATATGTTTCAAAAATATGTTTATTGGCCATTTGTGATTCCATTTTTGTGAATAATCTGTTCATATCCTATGCATATTTTTTAAATCTCTTTTTCTTAAAGATAGTTTGAGTAGTTATATACACTGAATATATATTCTATATTGGTTATATGCATTGCTCCCTGTCTGTGATTTCTTTGTTCATGGTATCTTTTATACTTATTCATATATTGATTATTTCCAGTGCTATATGCTCCTTCCTATAGATTCATTTGGTTTCATTTCCCTTCAGCCTAAAGATTTTAACATTTCTTGTAGTGAAGTTCTGCTGGCAACAAATTATCTCAGTTCTTATTTATCTAGAATTGTCTTTACTTCATCCCTCAATTTTTTAAAGACATTATCACTGGATATAGAGTTCTTGGTTGATTGTTTTTTTTTCTTTCAGCACTTTCACGTTATTCCATTATCTTTTGGCTTCCTTCTGATGAGTCAGCACTCATTCTTTCCCCTGACGTATCTTCTTTCTTAGGCTGCATTTATTTTGGTTTTTTTGTTTTGTTTTGTTTTGTTTTTTCTGTTTTTTTTTTTTTGAAAGAAAGAAAGAGAGAGAAAAGAAGAAAGAAAGAAGAGTGAAAGAAAGAAAAAAAAGAATGTAAGAGAATGTAAGAGAGAAAGAAAGAGGAAGAGAAAGAGGGAGAGAGAACGGGATTCTTGATCTATTGCCCAGGCTAGAATGCAGTCTAAAAATGAGTATTAAAAACTTCTTTTATGCCAATAATTGTGCTTAACAATGGAGACAGGAAGGAATAAGGGATGAAAATCACAAACAAGCAGCCAACCAGTGTTTTACTTAAACCTGTGAAATGCTATGCAATTGCTGAGGAGTGATTTACTTCCAATTATGTGGTCACTTTTAAAATAGGTGTAATGTGATACTGAGAGGAATGTATGTTTTGTGGATTTGGGGTGGAGAGTTCTGTAAATATTTGTTAACTTTAGTTGTTCCAGGTCTGAGTTCAAGTCCTGGATATCCTATCTCATTGATCTGTCTAATATTGACAGTATAATGTTAAAGTCTCTCATTATTATTGTGTGCGAGTCTAAGTCTCTTTGTAAGTCATTAAGAGCCTGCCTTACCTCTGCAAGACCCGGTGACAGAACAGACAAGCATTCTAAAAGGAAAGCTCTGCCTCTATAGAATCAGTATCCTTATATGTGTGAGAAATGATTAAAAGAATACGAAAATTGAATAAAAATAAATTATTTTATGTTACTAATAAGGGCTTTATCTAGGGAGAACATAAGCAGGTTTAAACTATCTAGTATTAGATCCAGTTTCTTGAAGTTCATAGAAGGTAAATTTAAGACAAGGAAAAGACTGTTCTACAGCTTTGCTAATCTGCTCCCTCTCTTTAGGTTATGTGACTGCTTTCTTTTCGACTCCCAGAGTTCACTGGATTATAACAGTCTGTCTTTTAGATAACAAGAGGAATTGCTGGAGGATTAATTACTCACCTTTGTTTACCTAACTTCTAGTTTTAGAAAACCAGTTATAAACACTTGATTATCACAATAGTTGGAGAAGTAAAAAATTTAATTAAGTTCAATAAATGCTGATTTATCTGTAGTTGCTTAAGAAAAGCACATCGCCTCTGAGGTAAGTGGCTGTTAGGACTGCCAAGATTTACAGAAAGTATCTTTTGTGACTCTAGCAGAGGCAGAACAGGGCTAAATGATGTATTTTTGTGTTCTTGCATCCTTTTCAGATACTTGGCTTTAAATAATTCTTTAGTTTGATTTCCAATAGCTTGGGATATGTATGTGACATACAGTATTCATCTAGCTTGCACACTAATAAGCTAGTCACATAATTTCTCCAGACCTCAATTTCACCACCTATAAATTGAAGTCCTAGGACTAGATTGTCTTAAAGATAGGACTCTACTCTCAGCTTGTTTTTACCTGGTGATCAAAAAGTAGGTATTTAGGGCCACATGCTGTTTTGTATAAAAATAGGTTCTCCTTTCATCTGCATCAATACACCTTTAGTACACAGCTCAAAACAAATGTAGTGAGTAAAGAAAGAAGCCGTCTTCTAACTCAGTACTAAAATAACAGGGGTGAGGCTGAAAATAAGTGCCTAAGAAAATTGCTTTTTGTGTTTGTATAATTTTTTTCAAGTTCACCTATTGTAACTGTTTTTTATTTTTAAGAAAAATGTCATTAAATTGGAAGGCTATTTCCTGCTGGTTCCTTTTTTTTCTCTTCCATCTCATGCCAGATACTGTGTATTGAAAGCAATTTTACAAGATGTAACTAATGAAGGACTTGAGTGCACGCACATGATGTGATGTTATTTTGTGACTGGAAGCTCTTCTAGATCTCAACTTTTCTCTTAGATTGTTACAAAAGTTGGTCACTGTATATTGTATTCTTTTTCTCACATGTGAAACGAACAGGGGATATCATGCATATCTCTTGATGCTGCTATGATGTATACCACAAGGGATCCATATTTGTTCAACATATTAATATCCCATGGCAAAGCAGAGCAAGTCACAGTAATTGCTGTTGCATTGCCTGTACCTGTCCCTCTGGCTGATTTGTCATTAACTGCTGGGGAAGTAAGCTTAATTCTGGACACTGTGCTTCGGAGAGATGGACCTCATCTCTCTTACTTTACCTGAACTAGACTGCCCTCTTGGGAACTATTTCTTTCTCTGTGAAAATCCCCAAACCTCAGACCTCATCACTGATAACAAAATAACCAAACATAAGATTTAATTTTAAAAATGAAACCAATAATATCAAAGTGAGTGGATTGTGTTACTTGGCCATGATACCTATCAGAACAAAAGGTAAAGAACAGACTGTACACATTTATTGGCATGTCATCAACACTCTCTTCTCACCTTCTTTCAGATGCATGGAATAACTAATTGAACATGAATGACATCAAATTCCAACAGGATAGACATTATAGAACCATTCAGTTCTTCTAGTCGTCTGATTCAGTCCAGTTTTGTGACCACTTATTGTGAAAGGTGATTAGTAGGTTCCCTGAAGTACATAAAAATTAGTAACATGTATTTCCTCTTCTTCAACTTTTACTGTGACCTCTTTGAATGTATATCATACCAGGAACAGTCTCACACAATATTAAGAACTTGAAGGAACATTGGAAGAATAGAAGACATAATTTGCTTTCCCACAGATGGAAAATTTTGGTAGAACTACTCTAACTCTACTGATGATGACTTTGGAAAGTTACTGGTCACATCTGTATTTTACAAATGAAAATACTAAGATTAAAAAAAATGACTTGCCCAATACACAGCTTATAAATGGCAGAGTTGGTTGAAATCTAAACCTAGTATTCTTTCTGCTATACCATGTTATAATAGGAAGACAGTGGTTAAGCAAAGGCAAAACTCTCTTATCTGTTGCCGAAGGAAGTATAAATTGGCATAACCTCTATAAAATGAATTTGACAATGTAAGTATTAAAAATGTATATATTTGTTAACTCAACAGTTCCATTTTTGAAAATGTATTCTACAAATTTAGGTGCACACAGAAATGGTGTAATAACGTGTAATAACAGACAACCATATAATGCTGCACTATACAGCTAGACAAAAATACAGATGCTCTTTATTGATATGGAAGGATTTTTTTTTTAATCAGGATGCACAGAATAGTGGAAACAGGGAAATAGAATGCTGTTTTTACATTTGTGTTAAATGAAGGGATAAAAGTAAATTCAAATGTGCTCATATTTCCCTAGGTGAGCTCTGGCAGGATACCCAACAAACTAATAGTAGTGTTTACCTATCATAGGGGCAGAGAAGAGATTGGATGAGTGACAGGTGTGGGAATGTGGCTTTATAGAATATCACTTTTTATATATAAAATTTAGCCAGGTGAGTATGTTCCATGTTCAAAATGTGTTTACATGGTTCAAGGTGTTAATAATTTATGTTCATGTATTCACACACAAGCAATAACTTCCGGTGCCATACAGAAAAAAAATAGGGCATATGAACATGTCTAAGAATGTTTGCAAGCCATGTGTTTTAAAAAATATTTCTAAGTATTAATGATACTGAAGTATTTTAGAAAGCCTTTAGGAGATACAAGGGAAGGAAGCAGGAGAATATGGACTGGGAAATGGATGATGGAATAGCTTGCTTCTCTCAGTCTGCCTGTCAGTGCTGCTCTCAGAGCATGTTCAGATACACCCTTGGGAGCAGAGAAAGAAGTTCTCTAAGCCATATACTTCAAAGCTAAAATGGGGCCAGTTTAAAATGTTAAGTGACTTGGCTAAGGTTTGAAGCCACCATGATTGAATGGATTGACCATGTGTGTATGCACAAGTAAGTGCTTCTTGGACAAATGACATCCAACAACAGACAGATAAAACTAGTAAGTGATATGTCCACCGTTCTGGCATTTCTTCCTCCTGATTTGATCACCCTGTCTATTGCCATCTGTTGTCTTCACTCGGGCACACTTTTCTGCAATGTTGGATTTCCTTTCCCATAACCCATAAATGGGTTTTAAAAAAATAACATCTGAACAAGATTGCAAAAAATCTGTAATCATTCAAATAGGTTTTTTATACTTACTATCCTACAGTAGCACATACCACACCAGAGGTGGTTTGTGATTATTTTGTCTATAACTATTGATACGTTCTTAATTTCAGATTATACTTCTTAGTAAGTCTTTGAAAGATGTTGATTCTATATTAGAGTCTTGATGGTATAGGAAAAATTCCTGTGTATTAGACTTATTAATCTTTTGATCAGAGCATTCAAGACTTCACTTACGACTGACAATGCATAAGATACATGTCCTTTGATGTTCTTATTCTTATGCAACCTACTTTCCCTTCCATATAATTCAAAAGAAATGCATTGTATACTTGAAAATTGCTAAAAGAGTAAATCTTAAATATTCTCACTACAAAAAAAAAAAGTATGTGAGGTGATGGATATGTTAATTGGCTTGGTTTAATCGTTTTACAGCGTATCAAAACATCATGTTATACACCATAAATATTTATAATTTTACTTGCCAATTATGCCTTAATAATGCTGGAAAATGAGAAAAACAGTGGAGCAGAACTATGTGTACATTTTTTTTCAGCTTGTCCAGACTTTAGAATCTAATTTTTAATAAAGTGGCACTTGGTGTTTCATTTATTCCTTATAGCGACAAACATATCTATTAAAATGTACTGAAGTTAGGAAGGCATAATATTTAAAGAATATGCAGTAAAACCTTCAGAAATCTCTCTACTATCTATTCCTAGGGCTGCGGTGCTATCTTACTGACACAAATAGTAGAAATGTCTAGGATTTTATTTTTTCCTTTCATAAGAAAGATGATACCAGGTTGTATTCCCCCAACCATGTATACACTTATGGATGGATTAATTTAAAATTTAAAAGAATTTGGCTGCCTAATTTAGAACTTAATTTCCACAAAAGAAGTGATCCTGTTGTATACAAAGAGTTTGGATCTAGACACATTCAGTCATGTTTATCAGCGACCATAAGCCAGTATGACCTATCTATCATTAGGGAGCGTTCACATCCCAACAGAACCACCTGTTAGCAGTATCATATCTCAATAACTTTAAGCCATTTGGTGTTTTAAGGCTTATAGAAACAATTGGAAGAAACAAAATTTCTATTTAGTATTTTGAGGAGATACGTGTTCTTACAGATTTGTTGAAAATTTGTACAATGGCATCAATTGAGAAAATAAGCTACATATTAAAATAATCCAGACTCTCTATATAAGCATTATATGGTATCTTTATCATGACTGATAAACAAACCCCCATAGTGTATGAACTTTCATACAATTACAGTCAACATCATAGTCTTTGCCTAAGGGGTTCCACATTAAGGATCAAATAAAGAAAACCCAAAATGTACACATATATTTTATACTTAATTTGAAAACACAAAAATCATTAGATAAGATATTTAATTTTATTATGACCATATTTTTTCCAAGCCATCTGCAGTTATGCATCTTAGTTGATTGGATTTCACAGAAATGTTCTTATTCAAAGGGAGAGATGCTGCTCAGTTTTACCTACTTATTTGAATGTGCAGTTCGCAGTACAATCTGATCTTCCCCTAGAGAGTCTCTGCTGTTTAAAAGGCAGTTATTGCTTAGTCAGCTATTCAGATTCTAGTGGAATCAGTTGTCATGGGAAGAGGAGTGGGTGGAAGATGGATAGACTCAAAAAAACTCTTTAAAGACTATTTTGAAGCAGTTTTCAGCAGGCAAAGGTGAGAATAATTACAAAGAAATTCTTTCTGAAAAAGATCAATAACTGGGAAGTTACCCTTTGAACTCATTGTCATAGAAAATCTATCTGATAATATTTTCTCTCCTGAAGACTAATGTTTAAATTTTCTCATATTGTCTAGTGCAATGTTTTCACATAAGAAAATAGAAGCCCACAAAGCCTCATTCCAATAAAAGAGAAAACAATATTTGGTTTCACAAAATAACATATACTTTACGAGGAATGTTAAAATCCTCTCCATCTACCACATTCAGATGTAGTTAAGCTTTAATCTAATGTAGTGGGCTTCTATTTACATAAATGGAAGATGAATTTGGCAGAAGTAGAGAAAAATTAAAAAGTGTTGTGAAAAGTTACTGTTCATTACTTATATTTACAGTTAAAAAGTAAAAAATCTGGCCATACTGTGGTTACTGTAGAATAGATTTGTCATTTCAAGCACATGAAAAGACCTATAAAAAACAGGTTTTTTGAGAGAGATCCAAGATGGCCGATTAACAGCTCAGGGTTGTAGCTCCCAGTGAAAGCGCAGAGAGCGAGTGGACGCCGCACTTTCAGACGAATTTTTGTTGCCCACAGACTAGGAGATTCCCGGCAGAGGAGCCACACGGGTCGCCAGCGCGACTTTTTTGGCCGGCG